>CAUYRT010086821.1:0-119624 GCA_963574885.1 Lepilemur ruficaudatus | reverse complement strand
GGCCAATACATGTTTTTTTAAATACGGAAAACCCTCTGATTGCGCTGGGTGTGAGTGGGTGTCAAGAGATCTCTTGTGGCTAGTAAGTTGCTCTCTTTAGAGAACAAAAAGAGGGAGCATTTGACTGTACTTCATATAACCTGAGTCATAGCCCATGGGTGTGCAGAGAGGCCAAGACGTTTCCATCCAGGCACTAAGAAACCGTCTGGCCCCACTGCGCGCATGCTGTGCGCAGGGCTGCGGGAGAAGCAACCGGCCCTGAGCCCTGCGCCCAGGCCTGAGCTTTGCATTGCAACCCCACCGGCAATGAGACCTTCATTGATTTGCTCAGCAAATGCCCCCTGATGCTTCCTTACGGCCAGGCCCCGGGCCCCACGGGCTCCTCAACAACAGGAGTCCTGGGGGACAAAATGTAAGTTGAGGTAGAAGTGGCCCCCGTCATCCTGTGACCTGCAGTCCAGCAGGGGAGGCCAGCACTGTCAAATCGTTCCACAAGCAAAGGTCAAATTGCCACCTGATGAGTGAAGGGGCTGGGGGTGGCAGCACGGTGCTCCAGAGCCTCTGCTGGGGCAGAGAATGGCTGGGGGAGGGGGGACGCACTCCCAGAGATGGAGGGGGTGGAGTAGGGAGTGAGAGCAGCACATGCAAAGGCCAGGCGGGGCAAGGGAGTATAGTGAGTGAGCCTGAGGGGGTGAAAGTGTGCCTGGGCTGGAGAGAACTCAGTGTGAGGCAGGAGGGAAGAGAGCTGGGCCAGGCCACAGAGGGGGCTGCGGCAGGGATTTGGCCTTCAGCCCGAGAGCCAGAGGCCGTGAAAGGAAACTGGGGTGGGGGGAGTAAGGTAAAGGTTTTACCCAGCGAGATTCCTCTAGAGCTTGGGGAGGAAGGATCAGATAGAGGGTCAGAGTGGACCCCTGCCAATCTCCAGTTCTAACTGCACAGGCCTGGGAACAGAGCAGCATCAATACAGGGCTCTTTCCTCAAATCCATTCTTCACAGAAGTAAAATGTAGATCACAAATTTTAATTATTTATTTAACAACTTCTTTTTCTGAATATAAAATATGTACTCTGCAGTGCAGAGCAATGTGGAATTACCAGATCTGAAGGGCTGCTGTGGAAATGAGGGATGTGGCTCACTTCCTGAGGTTCTCCTCAAATGCAGAACCAGGGTAGAGGGTGCAGCTATAAGGATAAGGAAGAACTCCTAAGCCTGTTCTAGGAGCTGTCCTAAGATTCCTAGGTTCCTTGATAGGTAGTGAGCTCCCTATTTCTGGGGGTATGTAAGCTGTCAAAGTATAATTTCAAAGAAAATGTAAAAGCACAACTCTCATTCAAATATAGATTGAACATATATCACAATTTGTTTAACACATAAATGAGGGAACCAGTAAGATGATAAAGCTGATTGCAAGGAACACTAAAAGACTAGAGTTACAGAATATTGGAGAAAGAGTGTTGGAACAAAATGGCTTGGTGACGTGCAAAACCGGTTAATGTCCTAACGGCCCAAAATCCCTGTGACAGGAATCTATATGTTAACGCGTAACTTCTAAACTCTGGTCTTTTGATAGCACATACTAAGTCAGAGGTACATTCTACATAATTATCCTCTAGATAATTAAACACTGCCTTAGACTGGGCAGCTATGACAAAATATCACAAACTGGGTAATTTATAAACAATAGAAATTTACATCTCACAGTTCTGAGAAGTCCAAGGTCAAGGTGTCGCTGAGGGCCCACTTTCCTATTGATGGTGTCCTCTTGCTGTGCCCTTGCTTGGTGAGAGGGGCAAGGCATGTCGTTGGGGCGTCTTTCATAAGGGCGCTGATACCATGCATGAGGGCTCCACCCTCCTGACTTGATTACCTCCCAAAGACCCCTCCTCCTACCTGCATCCCACTGGTGATTAGGTTTCAACATATGAATTCTGCAGGGACATAAACATTCATACCATAGCAGATGTCCTCAGTGGACCTTTAAACAATGCCCCAACGTGACATTGAAAAGACCCGCTGCCCTCTCTTTGCCTATTTCCAAGTTTGGGATAATTTTTCTCAACAAAGCCAGGGCAAATGGCTTCAGGGAGAGGCTGCAGGAGGGTTCTGGTGGCAGAGGGGCTGGCTGGCATATTACCTTTTGTTGTGTAAAAGATTACTCCAAAACTTGGTGGCTTAAAACAGTAGATATTTATTAAGTTGCTATTTCTGTGGGCCAGGAATTTGGGAGCAGCTCAGCTGGGCATTTCTTGCTCAGGGGCTCTCATGAGGTCGCGGTCACCTGTCAGCTCAGGCTATCCTCATCCGAAGGCTTGACTGGGGCTGGAGGATCTGCTCCCAAGGTGGTGCACTCATGTGGCTGGCAAGCTGGCGCAGACCGTTGGCAGGCCTTGCCACGTGGGCCTCTCTGTGGGTTGCTTGAATATCCTCACAACGTGGTAGCCGGCCTTTCTCAGAGCAAGTGATCAATCCCAAGAGGGAGTACAGCGGAAAAGTAGCAATGCCATCAAAGGTCTGGCCTCAGAGATCACACCCAATCGTCTCTGCAATGGTCTACAGGCTACATAACTCAGCCCTGCCTAGTGTGGGTGGGGACTTCACAAGGGGTGAATAGCAGAAAGCAAGGGTCACTGGGAG
This sequence comes from Lepilemur ruficaudatus, assembly GCA_963574885.1. NCBI lineage: Eukaryota > Metazoa > Chordata > Mammalia > Primates > Lepilemuridae > Lepilemur > Lepilemur ruficaudatus. Next base: position 116,990 of record CAUYRT010086821.1, on the reverse strand, counting down.
ACTTGCCAATTTTGGAGACTGGCTCCACAGCGGGGCACCTCCAGGATCCTTCAAGCCAGAGGCTGGGGTTGGTGCAGGTAGCCAGCAGGAGGCCTTCAGCTGCACACTGCACAGGACCCTTCCTATTCACCTGCTTGGGGCTGCTACACAGAAAAGGGCCTGGGCAGGGGGCTCTGCTTCAGAGTCTCTATTGTAGCGCCTGGCTGAGTCTTCAGAGTAGCTTGCCCGCCCCAGAACCTCAGCCCAGAACCAAGTCTCTCTCTGGGAAAGCTAGGCTGGTCAGTTGGTCACACTTAGTATGAATTAGTTCATCAACCTTCGCTTCTGGCAGCAGAAAAAAAATGGGATTTGGGATAGGAGCTGGTGGAGAGCGGAGTCAAGGTTGTAGGGAGGGTAAGCTGAGCAGAGCACCTGGTAGGAGCCCCAGCAGGGAGCAAGCTGGGGAGTAGCAGAGGGGAGCATTAAAGGGGGGACGCCTCAGGCAACACATGGGGGGAGTTCCTGAAGGCCAATGGTAAAGGAAGGACTTGGGAAGCTTCCTATTGCTGAGCATGGTGGGGGTCGCTAAGTGCCCAGGTGAGGGCATCAGGAGAGGGCAGGCCAGGCACACAGTGTGAAAGGGGAGGGCAGAGCATGGCAAAGAGAAGCTGCCAGCCCTAGTGGTTTGACCCTGGCTGCCAGTTGGGACGTGCCTGGCTGCCTGCTGTGTATCTGACTGAGAGGTGGTCTGCAGGCCCATCAGTGGCAGGTAGAGACAGACACAGCAGCTGGGCCACCCTGGGCCCCTGGGGAAGTGAGGAGGGAAGGACAATCACACTCTGCCCACGTGGGCTAGCATCAGCCCAGGGCGGAGTGTGGCCGACTGAGAGGCACGTTCCCTGGAGGCCTCCTGAGCCTTCAGGCCGAGGCTGTCCCGAAGCTTCCAGGCAAGGCAGCTGGAAAGAAGAGTCCGGGGTCCAGGGTCCAGTCTTGGCTCTATCTTCCACTGCATCATGCAGAGGCCTCAGGGGCCTCCTTCTCTCTCTGGTTCTCAGCTCCCATCTGTGGCAGCAGCCAGGGCACGGTGGCGACAGAGCTCAGAGCCAGCCCGGGGAGCTTACGCTGGGATTTTGGCCCCTGCCTCAGCTGGGCCTGGGGAACAGTGACACCCCCTTCTCCCTCCTGTCCTGGCTGAAAGGTGGGCAACTGGGAGGGAGGACAATGGCCCCAGGGGCCCCATGCCCAGCTGATGCCCAGGATCTGGTCCGGGGTGGGCAGCCCCAGGGGCGTGCCCAGCTGAGATTTAAAGTCTGTGAAAATGTCCCAGAGACGTTCATTTGAGGAGAAAGGGGGAGGGAGTCTGCCAGTTTGGGGGGTAATTATTTTGCAAAACTTTACAAAGTTTCGGAAAATCTTGTTTCCCCCTTCATTGAAACCATTGTTTTTCAAGGGAAATTGAATTAGAAGGTGGTGGCAGCTGGAGGGGCAGGGGAGGGAAGAGTAAGCCACATGTTTTTCTAACTAACTGGGCGTCTGTCCTGTGCCAACAATTGCAGGAGCTGCTTGCACTCTGCGTCTGCGTCTGGGACCACCAGGGCTGTGGCCAGGGCCAGGAGAGAGCCCCAGCAGCTCTGGGGACAGTGGCAAGGCTGAGAGGACAGTGGGGTTTAGCCGAGAAGTTGGGCAGGCCCTTGGGGCTGGGACGTAAGCCTGGGAGAGGCTTTTGCAGAAAGCTGAGTGGCCTTGGGTAAATCTCTCCACCTCTCTGTGCCTCAGTTTTCCTCCTTGGAAGATGGTAGCTGGTAACGGGTACCCTGAGTGGGGAGCTAATCAGAAGGCAGCATGTAAAGCAAAAGTGCTGCTGTCTCCTTTGCAGTTAGCATGGCCACCACCATCATCTCGCTGAGAGACAGCCATCTGCACCATGCTTCAGGCCAGTTCCGTGTGATTGGTAGAGACTGACTGGGCCACCGGTGCCGAAATGATGGGAGAAAGTGCAAGGATTGACTAGTGATGCCTGCTATGGATGCAGATTGGGAAGCAATGGTGTGTGTGTCAGGTACGTGCCATCTCTAATCTAGTCCAATTCCCTCTGAGCCCTAAAGAACTAAAGTGGCATTAAACTTCCAAAAGGTGACTCCTTCTGCTTCACAGGCTTACTGGCATGTCCTCACTCAAAAACCTTCTATGGCTCCTGCTGCCTACAGAATAAAGTCCAACATCTTTAGCTGGTCATTTAAGACCCACTCTGACCCGGTACCGAGCACACTCTCCAAATGCTATTTCTGTCCCTGACACTATGTTCCAGCTGAGCAGGGCCGCCCCCCCTACCCTCTGTGCCCCACCCCATCAGCGGGCCTGTGTTCATGCTGTACCTGTGCCTGGAACGCCCTTTCCGTCTCTCCCACCACCGCCACCCCACAGCCCCCCAGTCCTTCCTCTCTGTTTCCCCACGTCCTGATCAAACTTTGTGTCTTAACAATATTCCCATGTGTCCTCGCCCTGCTGAACAGTGGGCTCCCGTCACTGACCAGGTCGGCTCCGTTCTCTCCGCTCCCCTTTCCTGGCACAGGGCCAGGCACGTGGATCCTTAGCCAATATTCCCTGCACAATGAAATGGATGTCTAAGCTCACCAAGGAAGGTGGGGGGGCTGGGCCTCTGACTCCCTGTCCAGTGCTCCTCCCAGAGCCCCCAGATGCCCCTCTGAAAGTCTGACTCTTGTCCAGAGCAGCCCATTCACGGCTTCCCAGGGCTAGCTAAGCCTCCCTTCCCTCCCTCTCTCCCTTTCTCCCTTTCTCCCACCCGCTGTGAGCCCAGTCCGGCTGTGGGACCCAAGAACGGAGAAAGCCTGGAAAGAAGCCCGAGACTGCACCCCCCGGCTGCTGTCATCTCCCAGCCCTTCGGCTCTGGACGTTTATCAATACTCACATGTCAGTCCTTCCAGTGGAGTAGAAGGGGGACGTGGGGACACGCCGGAGCTCTGATCGATCCTTTATCTCTAAGTCCGAATGAGCCCAGTGCAGGGGAAAGAGCCCAGGGTTGGGGTCTAAGTCACCTCTGACTGCGCGAACTTGGATGAGTCCCTTGCCCTCGGCGGTGACTGCACAGCAATCAAAGGCCACCCCCAGCCCTAACAGACAAGGCTCACTCCTGCCTCCTGGGAGAGTGGCAGGCCTGGGACTGTCTCCTGGCTGGAGAGGAGGGCCCAACCTGCCCTGCCCTGAGGGTCTGGCCTCTTGGCCCCAGCCCCCTCCTCCAGGGTTGGAGTCTCAGGCTGCCATGAAGGCTGTTTCTCATAAGCCTCCGCTGTCGCAAGGGCCTTCCTGGGCCAAAGCCACTCCTGAGCTGAGAACCAGAAGACAGCTCTGGTTTCTCCATGCCTTTTGCAAACTGAAATACCTTTGAGGGGGCCCGGCTTCCATGGAGGACATTTACCTTGTTAACAATGTATTTATTTATTTAGAGCCAGTTACATTGTAAAAAAAAAAAAATGAAAAGGTCCTGCAAAGAAAGGAAGGCTCCACTCAAGAGAGACAGGGAGACAGTGACAGAGAGAGGGAAACCGGACTCTGACAATTCGGGCTTCTCCGTAAACGTCGCAGCCTCTTGCAGACGTCCTGACTGGCCATTCAAGTCCTGCCCCACCTCCCGCTGCTCCTCCTCGTCCTCCCCTTCCTCCTCCCCCTCCTCCTCACCTTCTCTGTGCCTGGAAGGAAATCCCAGCTCCCAGCCTTCGCTCCTATGGTTCCCCCACCCGGAGAGTCCTCTGTGCTCCGCTTGTCTCCCTGTTCTGGGGGGAAGCAGCAGGGGGTGGTGATGAGGGTGGGACTCCAGCTCCACCTCTGCCACCTTCCTGCCACTGACCGCACCTCCTTGAGCCTCCAGTCCCCGTCTGAAGAGAGATAACAGTAATACCATCCAGTGGCTTTGCAGAGACGTAAATGCTCTAAAAGGCTTAAAATGGTGCCTGGTATATATTAAGTTTGTAATTTTAGAATGTTAGCTATTAAATAATTATAAGGGCCATAAATGCTCCGCTGACAGCATGACTCCGCTGACGCTCAGCCCCCGAGGCTGCTACCTCCTCCCTGCCCCCTCAGCATTCCACACAACACTGGGATGCGAGTGCCACCATCTCTCCTGTTCCCAGGACACACGTGCCTAACACAAGGCCCCATCATCAGTGTTTGCAAATGAATGAATGAATGAGTACTCAGCATGGCTGCTGTGGGGTCCGGTTCATGGCAAGAAGCATTGATTGAGCGCCTGTAGTATACCCAGGCTGGGATATGCTAGCTTCATCTCTGTCCCCTCCCTCTAACTGGGCTGCAAGCCTCCCCTGCTCACCTCTGTGATGCCTCTTGTAGAGGCCGAACTGCCCATGGAGCATGGACACAGTAGGTGCTCAGCAAATGTTTGTTGCTGGGGAGACTACGGGTGGCAAGGAGGGGTGGAGAGGCTGCAGCATCTCATCAAAGCCCCGACCCCTGGGCAGGCCTCCCCCACGGCTGACCCCAGACAGTCTCACACTTTTTGGTTTTTGGACCACACGAACATGTCTATGAGACTCCTGTTGGGAGCAGACACAAGCCTGCCACCCATGCAGATTCCAGAGTCACAGGGAGGGGGCACGAAGCCCACCTCTTGATGGGATGAGTGTTGAAGAATTTGGCCCACTTTTAAACCCACCGCGATTTTAAAAATTGAAGTAATTTAATTTAAAAAAATTTTAAGGAAACCTTATATCTCCACGCTAAAGAGAAAACCAGTATCAAGTGACTGCAAAAATAAATATAAGGAAAACAGAAACACTACGACTTTCCTACCGCTGGGTACCAGCGTTTCAGCTTAAGTCAACACAAATGTACCAGCCGCAGTTTCTGAGGATCAGGAGTCCAGGCACAGGTAGGCTGGGCCCTCGGGCTGAAATCAAGGTGTCTGTCGGCAGAGCTGAAACCTCACCTGGGCTCAGGGGCCTCCTCAGAGCTCACTGGTTGTTGGCAGAATTCAGTTCAATATAGCTGCATGACTGTGTCCCTATGTCCTTGCTAGCTGCCAGCCAGGGGCCACCCTACAGTTCCCCTCCACGTGACCCCCAAAGGCCGCTCACACCAGGCTGTCTGCCGTCTTCCAGGGTCCCGTCTCTCAACACTTCACCTTTTAAAGGTTCCTCTGAGCAGGTCTGGCCAAGCCAGGATAAACTAACTCCCTTTTAAGGAACTCACAGTGATGTTCCCAGATTCCTCCCCGCACTCAAGGGGTTGGAATTATACATGGTGTGTCTACTGGGGGGTGGAAATGTCAGCATTCTGCCTGCCACAGACGTTATGAGACACCAGCTAGACACTGTCACCCGTCAAAGCCCCTGCCTGGGACACTGTCTAGGAGGGAGGTTAGCAGGTATGAGAGGCATGTTAAAGATCCTCCAGCACCTAACTGGGTCTCCTGCCCTGATGGTACTCAAAGGCATGAACAAGAGGAAAAGGGCACTGCATTCTCACTCTGTGAGTCAGTGACCTGTCAGCACCAGCAAAATCACCTCACAGACCAGCCCTGGGGAAGCACAGGACCAAATAACCATTAGGCCTTTCCAGTGATAACATTTTGAAACTTTGCCCATTAATCTCAGATTCATTCTTTTCGGTCATGTGGCCTCAGGCTGGGCACGATGAGCCTAGGATTGAGAATGGGTTGTGCAAACTGTGAAGTGCTGTGCTAATAGATGGGGTCATTACTGTCAGTCCTGCTTCCTGAGCTAAGCTGAGCTGGACCGGGCATCTCCTCTGGGTACGTTACAATGGCTGGCTGGGCAGAGTCTGGTTCCCGTCAACTCTCACGACAGTAAGCGGCTTTCAGTGTTCTTGCAGCTGGGGGTAGCTCAGGAGGAGCCAGGCTGTAACATCTCAGAGGTCTGAGAAGGGAAGGGCTCAGAGGTCCTCCATACACATAACCCTTCTAATAGCAGCACTTGCTATTAATATTTTCATAGTTACCTAACATGCTTTAGGAAAAAAAAATTCCCCAGTGAATTAAAACTGCGATTTCACAAATATGATTTCTTAGGAGGAGGCTACATTTTATTAAGTAAAAAGAATGAATTCATTTCAATAAATATATCAAGGAAAATTATGCACAATATGAATTTAGGGTAAGAAAAGCCGTGAAGTTGTTATTAGAATGACTGAAATTTGGAAAAAAACATCCTTGGGAAGACAGTTCACCACAGAGTGGCCCCAACGCCCAAGATTGTGGGGTGTGGCTGTTTCTTCCTGAGTCATCAGGCCAAAAGGCAGGGAGTTTAAGACAGGTCACCCAGCCCCAGCTCCCTGACCAAGTCCGGGATGCTGGGCTCTAACAATGGGCAGAGGCATCCAAGGCAGAAAGCGTCCCTTTGTAGACCTGGCTGCTGCAGGATGGTGGCTGACCAGTGTGTAGTCTGCGGCCTTCCCCATCAAGCCAAAGGACGGCCTGGCCTGAGCCAGTTGCCCGTGGGTGCAAACTTCCTGCTAAGGGACTGCCCAAAGGCCCCTGGAGGCTTTGGAGACTGACTTCAGTGGCCAGGGACGGTACGCAGAGGGAGAGCTTGTGGCTGGGGTGGAGGGCCTAGGGTGGGGTGGCTGGAAGACATGTCAACCCTGCACTGGGCAGGAAAAACCCAGGCAGGAAACACAGGCACCCAGCAGGCCTTCACCTCAGCGACAGAAAAACCAGCATTGGCAAAGGGTAAACAAATCCCGCCCTGCCAGCCCAAGCCTGTCTCCTGGTAGGCATGGCCGGGAGCGGCCAGAGCTGGGGCACAGGAGAGCGGCTTGGGGGAACCAAGGCAGATGTTATAGAGGTCGCGGTGTGGTCTTTTCAAGGTGCCCAAGGACAAGCCCACAGCCCCTGTCCCATTCCAGGGACTATGAATGCTCAGAGTTGAGTCTCTGCTGGGACGCGGGGGCCTCTCTGTTGTTGGATGAAGGAGCTGGGGGTAACGAGGGTTGAGAGGCAGGATAGGAAATGCAAAACCCGAGCTCCTCCTTGGAGCTTTGTGATCAGAGTGGCTGACACCGATGGGCATAACGTGTGCACGGTCCGGTGCAATGGTATGTCCCTGGATCCTCCCACAGCCCTGGGGGAGGCACTGTTCCAACCCCCAGAGTACAGATACGGAAACTGAGCCCCACAGAAGTCAAAAACCTTGCCCAACCTTACACAGCAGGGAAGTGGGAGGGAGAGGCCAGTGACCAGCTGTCCCCTCTACCCTTGAGAGCCAAAGTGCATTTCAAGTCAAGAAAACATGTCCTGCATACAAACATAATTTACAAGATGCACACTGTTTTGTAATCAACTTTTGCACTCAGTGCAAAGCCAACCTCTCGCTACATGATCAGTTTCAATCCTGATGTTTCTCGAGGATGCAAGGACTCAGTCCCCAGGTCTCCATCAGGCCTCTGCCTGCACCAACACTGTGGCAGGCACCATTCGCTTGGGGTGATGGGCAGGGATGACAGTGTCTCCAGGACTTGTGGAGGGTGCAGCCTGGGCCCTGGTGAGGGCTCGGGAAGTTTCCCCAATGGACATTTGCTCTTTTCCCCTCTATGCCAGGCCCTGGGCTGGGCATCAGGGCACAGACATGCCCCTGCCCTCAGGGAGCTCTCATTCTGTTGGGACACGTGCAGGGGATCAGATAGCTCTAGGAGAATGAGCTGAACTAGTAGGGAAACAGACCTTTAACCCTGTGAATACCCCGTGGCTAAACAAGAACACTTGGCAGGCCAGCGCTTTGCTGGGCAGGACAGACAGTGGGGTGGCGGGAAGTCCAAGGAGGGACAGGCCTCCATGGATGGACCAGTCAGAGGCAGCGTCCTGGAGAAGCTTGGTCTGGCAGCCTTGCGGGAGTGGGCCAGGCATCGGGGAGGGAAAAGCAGTGTCTACCAGGAAAGAGCCGGAGCAAAGACCCACAGGAGGGAATCTGGTGAGCAATGGCATCGTGAGAATGACATCGTGTGCCTCTCAAGGGTAGAGGGGACTGTGCTAAGCCCTCAGCACTTAGACTCTCATGTAAGTTCACGACGGTGCTCTGGGGGAGGGAATGATGGTCCCATTTTACAGAGAAAGAAGAGAGTGTGACCAACCATCCTGCTTACCCTGGACTGTCCCAATTTTAGCACTGAAAGTCCCATGTCCCAGAAATCCCTCAGTCCCAAGCAAACTGGTCACCATAGGACAATTTCTGAACCTTGGCACTACTGACATTTGGGACCAGATCATTTTTTGTTGTGGGGGCCATCTGTACCCTGTGGGATGTTTAGCAGCTTCCCTGGCTGCTACCTATGAGGTGACATTACATGCCCACTGTGACAACCAAGAATGTCTCCAGACATGGGTCAAGGGGAAAATTTGCCCAGGGTTGAGAACCATTGCCTTGGGGAAACTGAGGCAGAGAGATTAAGACAGTAACCCAAGGCCACACAGATGTAAACAATAAGCCTAGAACTGTTTGCACCTGGGACCCGTGGATTTCCCACTGCACCACGTGGCTGCTCCTGGCTGGGCAAACCTCGAGACTGGAGCCCAAGCTCTGCCTCCAGTGTGATGTGTGTCCCAAACAGGCCACTTCCCAACTCTGGACCCCAGTGTCTTCATCTCTAAAGTGTGGGCTTAGATTTGACAACCTCTGTGGTCCCTTGGGTTTCGGTGCTCTGCATTCCCAGGGACCAGGGAGGGTCAACCCAGTTGGTGTGGGGGTGGGGGAGGTGGGGTGTGACACAGGCCAGGAGCAGGGAAGTCGGTGGGCCAGGGGGCCCTGCCATCTGGGTTTGGCCACTGTCAAGCCTCTGCCCACAGGGCACGCCTTGTCTGAGCTGCCCACAGTGGGTCCCTTCACAGGAGCAACAGATGGGGGCTGAGCAGAGGGAGTAAGAAATGGGGGGTGGGGGTAACACCGCCCTCCAGGAAGCCTGAGCCTGTCTCTGTGGCCATCCCCATCTCTTCTTCCTTTGCCCTGCCTCCTAGGTCTTTGCACGTAGTGAGTGCTCAAGAAACAGTTTTTTGAATGAATAAATGAATGAACGAACAAATGTCCAGCCCAGCTTCCACCAGAGTTGTGCAGAAACCAAGGTCCCAGACACCCTTGACCCTCCCGGGCATGGATTTTAACCATCACCCCCACCTCTGCTCCTGCTTCCATAGTCCTTCCTTGTCTCACTCCCCTCTCTGTGCAGGGCTGCTGCAGGGAAGGGGACACCCCCCGACCAGGGGCCAGTCTCTCCCTCCTCGGCAGGGAGCGCCCGGGGCTACACTGGGGGATGCCCAGCGAGGCCTGCCTGCCTCCAGCAGAGAAAGTCTCGGAGCCCCCATGCTCCCCGCCTCTCCCACCCCCCACACTGTGGTTTGCTCACAGAGGAAGCAGCAGCTGGGCCCAAACACAAGGCCTAGAGACGTGCTTGCTGGGGCCGTGTGGAAAGTTACAGCTGCCACCACTGAGGTCTTTGAAGACCAAACTGTTTGTGTTCCCCACAGCTATTTGTGGCCAAGGCACCCACCACCCGCCCTGGCTCAGAGCAGGGGACTGAGCAGAACTCGGAGTGCTGTGGCTATCCCCCAGCCGACCTGGAGCCCAGGCCAGGCCAGCCCCAAACCCAGCCCCCAAGCCAGCCTATCCCAAGCCAGACAAGCCACCCAATTCAACCTCTCTGAGCCAGGCCAGTTCTAGAAACCCAAGTGACCTAGCCCATCCCACTAGCTCTACCCACCTAACCCTGCCCAAGTCAACCCAAACCAATCACCCAACCAACTAACCCAACCCAAGTAATGAGCTCAACCCATCTAACCAAACTTAACTTACCCAACCAGCCCAACCCAAGTAGCTTAGCCCCACCACCGAGTCCCGCCTACCTAACTAATTAGCCCAACTCAGCCAACCCAGCCCAAGCCAGCCAACCCAATTCAACTCAACAGACTAACACAACTGACCTAACTGAATGCAACTAACCAGCCAACTCCAACTAAATCAGTCAAAACCAACCTATCTCACCCAAGTTAACTAAACAAAGCCAACTCCAAAACCCAGCTCAACCAAGCCAAACCAACACAATTTACCCAGCTCAAAGCAACCTGGCTCTCTCAATCCAAATAATTCAACCCAATTCAACTACACAGGCCATTTTACCTAACCAGGACAACTCAACTAATCCAACCCCAGTCTACTAACAAGCCCAATCCAACTAATCAGTTTAATCCAACTGAGCCCAGATAACACAGCTTAACCCAGCCTAACTCTACTTAAATCCATCTGGTTTAGGATACATCCGCCCAGACCAGCTCGCTTCTTTATGTATTTATTTATATTTGAGACAGAGTCTCACTTTGTCACTGGTGCTAGAGTGCGTGGCGTCCGTCAGCCTAGCTCACAGCAGCCTCAAACTCCTGGGCTCCTGCCTCAGCCTCCCAAGTAGCTAGGACTACAGGCACACGCCACCATGCCTGGCTAATTTTTTCTATTTTTAATAGAGATGGTGTCTCGCTCTTGCTGAGGCTGGTGTGGAACTCCTGAGCCCAAGTAATCCTCTCACGGTGGCCTCATAGAGTGCTAGGATTACAGGCGTGACCCACCGTGCCTGGCCAGCAGCTCATTCCTTTTTAACACACACCCTGCTTGAAAGCGATGAAGAAGACCTAGCCCCCGTGCTCAGGGCCCACACGGTGCTAGCATTTGGAGAGGACACGAGCCTCCACGGAGCAATCCCTGCTGTGGGAGCCTTGAAGGGGGTGCCCCCGGGTGCCATGGCTGATGTGGCGTGTGGAGCCTTAGGGAGCAGGTGGGGCTCTGACAGAGGAAAGGGTGGAGAGCATCACAGGCAGATGGGTGGGTGAGAGAAAAGCCTGGAGGTGGGAAGCCCTGGGCCCACTGGACAGATGGGGACAGTGCCCTGCCGTGGGGGCTGGAGGCTGGGAGCGAGAACGGAAGGGACAGCAGGAGGACAGCGGAGGGGCGGTGAGTGCTGCCTGGAGGGCTGGGTCACTGTGTCTTGGCAGCAGAGAGCCAGGGAAGTTGCCCAGCAGGGTAGGCTCTGACCAGCCATGTGCTTGGTCCATGTGGAACAAGGCAAGGAAAGGCCAGTCTGGGTCAGGAGGCCACAAGGATGCAGCAGGAGGGATGTAGGAGGGGGTGACAAGAGGGAGCACTGGCAGGGAGGGGCAGGGAGAGGAAGCAGAGTCAGGAGACGTGGAGAGCAGAGAGAGAGAGAGAAAGTACACATGAGAATATCAGCCTGGGAAGGGCCCTCAAAGCTTTCCAAGCTCCGTGTGCCTCTTTTGCAGATAGGGACACTGAGGCCCAGAGATCAGAGTGTGTTAGATTCAGGATCCAGCCCAGACCATCAGCACAGCATTCCTCACCCCAGCAGATATTGGAGTCCAGCTGCAGGGGCCATTACACAGCCTGTCTGAGGGCCCAGCTCTTGAGGGCCCCGTCCTAGGAGCCAGTCCCACCCCCATAGAGAGAGCCAAAGACCCAGGGCCTCATCCCTGACCTCCTTCCTTGGCAGACGGGGGCAGGCCCTAGGGATGTGTGTGTAGGGGGTGTATCATGAGGCGTTTTGAAGAGCGCTTGCCAGGAGGGCACAGGAGTGTGTGGGAAAGGGCAGTAATCGACACTGGGGTGGCAGGGGCCCCCGCAAGAGCTATGCCTACCCCGTTAGCCATCCCTGGGGTGCAACATGTCCAGACAGGAGGAAATATTGTCACCACCATCCTTCTGGGCAGAGCTTGACTGTCCTTACCAACCAGTGGTCTGACCTCCTCCTTTGACCCCTGGGGAAACTGAGGCCCAGGGAGGGTCAGAGACTTGTCTACACAGCAGGTCAGTGTCAGAGCAGAGGCGAGAACCAGATTGATGACCCAGCCCAGGGCTGTCAGGCCAGTACCGTCAGGCCATTCCTCGGCTTCAGAGTCCAGGGCTGGAAGGGGACAGCAGTAAGTTGAAGCACAAAGCTGCCAAAAGCATCGGGGTTGGCCCTGAGCCCAGAAAGTGCCCCTGGCCCAGGCTTCTTCCCAGCATGCCCTGCAGTCCTGCCTCACCCACTGACCCTCAAAGCGAGCCCAGTCTGATCTGCCCTGGCCCGTGTGTCTAAAACTCAAGGGGAGCTATTTCCTGGCTCCAAACTCTCCACCCTCATCTGCTAGGCCTGGTCCCATCGATTTCAGATTGGGAGGAAAACAGCCGCTTTCCCTGGGCTGACAGCGTGGATCAATAGGAACAGTCCTGCCCCTTGCCGGGCCAGACAGGCTCGCGTGGCTGGTGGGCGGTGGATCTATACCAACCCAGGACCTTCTGATCCCCCCTGCCCAGGCTGTCTGCCTCCCCCCTTAACAGGAGGTGCACAGCCTGATGGTTCTAAGAGCAAGTCTCCAGAGGAGTGGCCCCACTTTGGAGAGGGGAGCCATGCTTTGGGGGGTGGAGGGGTGCTGAGAGCCCTGGCACTCCCAGAGGTGGAAAGAGCTTGGAGCATTGAAACCATCATTCATAACTAGGGAAACTGAGGCTCAGAGAGGAGCCACAACCCACCCAGGTTCACACGTGAGTGACGTCAGATCTGGAATTCCCACTCTGCCTCCTTAAGACCAGAACCAATCAGCAAACTGGAGAATGGGGCCAGGAGCCAGCACTATTACCGTCCTTGCTCCCCAGGACACCCCACTCGCGGCTCAGGAGAGGTGGTACCCTTAGCCGCTTGAGGGACACCTGGGTTCGAATCACAGCACGTAGTAGCTGTGTGAACTTTTGCTGCCTCCATCTTCCTACCTGTAAGATGGGAATGAAAGCAGTGCTCTCAGGTGAGTAGAGCGGCGCTGGGCAGCAGTGAAGCCTCCAATGCCGACGTCCTAGCGGTTACCACGACTCCCCAGCACTGGGCACTTAACAACTGTCTGATCACAGTGAGCCAGTGGCAGAACCAGGACCTGAAATCAGGCTTCTTGATTCTTGTTTCCTCATTTGTAAAATGGGGAGAGGGTTAACCAAATCACGCACAAGTTCGCCTGGAGCAGCACTGGCAGGCAACCACCAGCACCTAACAGAGACCAGCCCCCTTGGGCAAAAGGCGGGCTCTCATTGGCCCAGCTTGGGTCACATGCCCAGCAGCAAACCAATCACCAGCGCCAGGGGTCGGGAGGCCCTGAATGTTGAGCCAGGTGCCACCTGCAGATGTGGGAGTGTCCATTCTGCCTGAGCCTGGGGCTGCACCTCCAGGCCCTGATGCCCTGGACAGGCAAAACCCGGGCGTCCCCAGCACATGGAATCCGAGCCCTGGGAACACTGCACACGGATGCACACACCACACTGTCACGTGGGCACTGTTCCAGCCCCAAGTCACAGATGAGGACACCAGGGCAGCACGGAGGTTAAGACCTCTTAATGATGATGTCCCTGAGAGAGAAGTACTGCAGTTGCCCTCCTCAGAGGCTCCTTAAATTTAACCAAGAAATATTACACGTTCTCCTACTGAACGGCTGGTAGGGCCGTTCAAATTATTGATAATATTCGTTGATGGTGGCTCATGCCTGTAATCCTAGCACCCTGGAAGGCCGAGGCAGGAGGATCGCTTGAGCTCAGGAGTTCGAGACCAGCCTGAGCAAGAGCGAGACCCCCTCTCTACTAAAAATAGAAAAAATTAGCAGGGAATGGTGGGGCATGCCTGTAGTCCCAGCTACTTGGGAGGCTGAGGCAGGAGAATCTCTTGAGCCCAGGAGTCTGAGGTTGCAGTGAGCTACAACGGTGACACTGCACTCTACCTGGGGTGAGAGAAGCAAGATTCTGTTAAAAAAAAAAATTAAAAATAGCAATAATATTAGCTGATGTTGATTAAACACTAAACACTAGGCATTGTTCTAAGTGCTTTTGATACATTAACTCATCTAATTCATGCAATACTCCTATGTGGTAGGTCCTATTATAAATTTTATTTTGGGAAACTGAGGCATGAACAGGTTAAGAAACTAGCCTTAGGTCCCAGAACTAATGACTAGAAGTTTCCATCATGAGATGTTTAATTAACCTTGGTTTTGCCACACGATGGGATAAACTTCAATTAGCATTTACATGGAACACCTCCCGTCCCCTGCCTCTCCACCCCCTCCCTGCTGGACGGGAAGCTAAGGTTATCTCAGCACCACTACTTGCCAGGCATCCTGTGAGGTGTGTTAGTTGCCTAAGTCCTGCTGGCAAGACTCCAAAGTCCACCTCATTATCCTCATTTCACAGATGAGGAAACTGAGGTTCGTAGAGGCCGAGCGGCTCGCCCCAGGTCACACCCACAGCGGGAAGAGGTGGAGCAGGGCCTGGACTGGTGTGGCGGGGGGTGGGGGCAGGAGGGGGGCCCTTGCTCTGCGGCGAGGGCCTGGATAAATGGGGCGCGACTGCGGTGTGTGCGGTGGAACGTTCTGTGCCTGTCTCAGCTCTCTCCCCAGCACGAATCCGGAAAACCTGTCCCCGGGGAGGGCAAGAGTGGCCCGGGCATCCCGTGGGCTGCACTGCCAGAGACTTGGTTCCAGGTGACGGTGGCATTGGCTCCTCCAGGACCAGAGCCTGACCCTTGTTTGCTGAGAAAGCCCACACATCATTTCACACAGGAAATTCAACCTAGCCTCCTCACGTCCTGTTCTCAAGAAGAGGGGGAAAAAAACCCGTCAAGTCAGTCACCGGGTTGTTTTTTAAACAGACTTTGAAATGTTTCCTGAGAGGGAGGAGAATTCAAGAAGAGGAGAGATAGAGAAAACTGCGGGAGGGAGAACATGTCACAAGGACGAAGCATCAGAAAGAAAGGAGGACGGAGCAGAGAGGGCATGGGGGGGAACCCGGCGCAGGAAGCGTCGGGAGTGGCCGAGAAGAGGCAGTGGGCACAGGGAGGTTGGCAGAGCATGGGAAAGTTTGAGGCCAGTGGGGGTCCCCACCCCACTTCCACCCCCAGCACCGTCCCCTGCCCCGTCCAGGGCGGTGGGAGGCGCCCTCGCTTTGGGGTGGGACAGACTTTCGGTGGTTGCTGGAGACGGCGGGTGCGGGCTGCTGCTTGCTGGCAAGGCAACCGCGGGGAGCACTACTCGGCCATAAAAAACAGTGATCTAGCATCTTCTGTAACAACCTGGATGGAACTGGAGACCTGCTAAGTGAAGTACTGTAAGCACGGAAAAACAAACACCACATGTACTCAATACTAAATGGAACTAATCGATCAACGTTTATGTGCACACATGGAAGTAAAACTCAACGGAAATCAAGTAGGTGGGGTGGGGAGGAGGGGATGGGTAAATTCACACCTAACAGGTACAGTGCACACTGGCTGGGTGAAGGGCACACTTATAACTTTGACTCAAACTGTACAAAAGCCAATTATGTAACCAAAACACGTGTACTCACCCCTAATATTCTGAAATTTAAAAAAAATTTTTAAAAAGAGGCGATCATGAAATATTTGGGAATTTTGCAAGCCCATGTTGGTAGCTTTAAAATGGCCTTTGTGGGAGTGTTTACACCATGGAAATTGGCAGATGCTACAAATTAGGGCTTTTTTTTTTTTTTTGTATATGGCAATGGTATATTGCCTGGACCTGGAGTCCAATTTCAGCCATGTTTCTTTCTTTTTTTTTTTTAATTTCAGCATATTATAGGGGTACAAATGTTTAGGGTGCATATATTGCCTTTTCCCCACCTGAGTCAGAGCTTCCAGTATGTCCATCCCCCAGAGAGTGTGCACCATACCCTGTAGGTGTGTATTATCCATCCCCTTCTCCCCCTCCCACCTGCCCAACACCTGATGAATGTTACTACTATATATGCATATGTTGATCAGTTACTACCCATTTGAAGACAAATACATGTGGTGCTTGTTTTTCCATTTTTGTGATACTTCACTTAATAGAATGGGCTCTAGCTTTATCCAGGATAATACAAGAGGTGCTGGATCACCATTGTTTTTTGTGGCTGAGTAGAACTCCATGGTATACATATACCACATTTTATTAATCCACTCATGTACTGTTGGGCACTTGGGTTGACTGCAGGTCTTTGCAATTGTGAATTGTGCTGCTATGAACATTCTACCAGCCATGTTTCCTAGCTGTGTGACCTTGGTCTTATCACTCCACCTCTCAGAGCCTCTGGTTCATCACCTGTGCAATTAGAAGACTAATACTCATCTCACAATCGGGGAAATAAACCTCTGCATACAGCAGGCACAAAGTGCATCTCCTTCTTCCCTGGAGGACTCACAGGTCCATCTTCCTTCACCCTCCTCACTTCCCCTTTGTGCCTGAGCTTCCCCCACTAGAGAAAGATGGATCTGGGCTTTACCCTCACTCAGTGGAAAAATACTGATAATCTGAGTAGTGGGGGACACTGTTAGTTTGTGAGGCCTTTATTCAGTCTAAGTCAGCAGTTATTAAGCCGTTTGTGCGCACAACACGCCAGGGAGGGCATGGGAAGGGGACAAGGAGGCAGGAGGAGAAGATAGAGATGATTAAGACGTATTTCCTGGAATCGCAGGATGGAGAGATGAGTTGGCACATCCAGAAATGACTGGTGCTAAGAATTAAATCACATCGGGCTGTGAAACATGGGATTCAGGGCAGGTGACATTTGAACTGGGTTGTCCTCTCACCCTTCCTTCCTCCCTCCTTTCCTTCATCCCTCTCCCCTCGCTTTCATCATTTCATTATAATTTATTCATTTATCATTCATTGATCCAGGAATATGTTCTGCCCACCCGCCCAGGCTAGGAGATGAGGACACAGAAAACAACATGTTTCCCCTGCCCGCTGGGGGCTCGCAGGCGGGTAGGCAGACAAGCCCACAGGCAGCCGACCGCTGGCAAGTGGCCGTCTTTGCAGGCCAGCAGGACTGCACACACGGGTGTGGTAAGCGGGGCGTTCCGGGAAGAGGAAATGGCACGAGCAAAGGCCTGGAGGTTGGACTGGGCAGAGCATGCTCGGAAGGACCGAAGAGCCTGAGTGGCTGGAGGGGAGGGCGGGGCCCAGAGTCCAGGCTGGAAAGAGAAGCCAGACTCTTGAGCACCTGGGACAGAACATTTTTACATCACCCAGCAGGACTGTTTCCAAGGACTGGCAGAAAAGAGAGAGGAAGCGGAGGAGGAGGGCTGAAGCCCCTGCTGCCTGACACCAGAACTGTCTTCTGGGCAGCCCACTGTCTACACGCCAGCCCTTCTCGCAGAGCCAGCCAGCTGCCAACCTCTGGCACCCTGGCATCTGTTCTCCCTTCTTTTGAAAACAACGTCTGGATTTTCTTATGAGGAACAGCCGCTCCCCTGTGTTCCCTCCACATGGTTTGGGATGGGGCTGACCCCCCACCCCCAATCTCCAGGGCAGGGCTCTTGACTCAGGATGTCCAATGCCTCGCTGTTGACCAAGGGATGTTCCCTTTACTGAGAATGCAGCTAAAGCAGAGGAGTCAGAGTTGAATGAGGGGATTTCTGATGATATCAGAGCTCCTGGATCCATCTGTGCCTGAAGCAGACATACTTCTGGACTTTTATGACCTATGAACCAAAAAAATATAATATTTTTATTGCCTGTTTATTTTGCTTTGTTTTGTTGAGGCCAGCTTGAGAGTTGGGTCTTTTGTCATTTGCCACTTGTCCCTACTCATACAGCTGCTTCCCTCTTTCTTGCTGCTGTCCCACGTATTTTTCGGACTCAGACCTGGGCTTACTGTGAGTCCTTAGAAAAGCAGCCTAAGCTCTGAGGCTCTGTTTTCTCCTCTGCAAAGTGGTTATGGTAATCCCTGCCAACCTCACAGGATTACAGAGTAGTCAATGTGACCGACCCTGCGCGGGGGTTAGTTGGGTGACTCCGCAGAAATGGGACTTGACGTGGAGCCCATGTCTTGAAATGGTTTCAATGGCTGACCCCAACCTCCTCAGTGTCCCTAGCTCCACCCCCTCTTCTTTGACCTCTAGGCTCATCTCCAGCTGTCCCCTGTGTCTGCACTTGACATCGTGAGTAGATCACGGCCAAAATCAAGCTCTTGATTGCTGTCCCCAAGCCTGCTTCCTGTAGATTCGCTTCCTCAGGTAATGGCCACTTTGTCCCTCACTTGCTCAGACTGGAAACCTCCCCATCATCCTTGCCTCCATCCTCCACCCCACCATGTGGTCAGGAAGTCCTGTTGGCTCCATTTCTAATTCCATCCGACCCCTTGTCCCACCTCCAGTGCTTCCACCTGGCCAGCCCCCTGCGGCTCCAGCCTGGGTTATTGGAGGAGTCTCCTCGGGGTCTCCCCACTTGCACACTTGCCCCCTACGGTCTATTCTCAACAGTAGCCAGTGACCCACCTGGATCACATGATCACAGGTCAGATGAGGTCACTGCTCTGCTCAAAATCCTCCAGTGGCTCCCAGCACCCTGGAAAGAATAGACAAAATTCTCACAACAGGCTGGATACGGTGTCTCCACCAGCTGGAGCTGTAGGCTGGTCTCATTCATTCATTCAACAAACATTCATTGAGTGTGTGGGCTGGGCATTGTTCTAGGTACTGAGGACACAACAGTGAATAAGACCGGCCAAGACCCCGGTCCCCATGGAGCTTCCATTTGAGTGTAGCAAGGCAGAGCGTCACAGAGGAACATGCAGGACTGCTGGACTTGGGTCCAGAGTGCAGCAGGAAGAAGCTGGGCTGCGCTGTGGTGTGAGGGGGGGGAGCCAGCATTTGGAGCTGCATCGACTGGGTGACGTGGCTGCTAAAATTGACACCGGCATTATCGGCTGCATTACTGAAAGTAGGGCACCCGGAGAACGGAGGTGAGAGTCACCTTTTCCCCCACAAGATTCACACGCACCCCCGGTCCCCAGCCATAGGGACAGTCTGGCTCATGAGTGGACTCGCGTTTGCACCGCCCACCAGCCACTCTCCCTTCTGCTGAGAACAGCACCTTTCTTCTCCTTTGGGGAACTCCTTCCCCCACAACCTCCCCACCCCAGCCCCGGCCCCTCTGCCAGCAAACACACACATACTTCTAGTCCATGTGGTTTGGGTGGGAATGACATCATTCCCCAGCTCTAGAGATGAGCACATGACCCAGGTTTGGCTGTCGGCACTGGATCCTGAGTCTAGCCATTGGTTTAAGGGAGAGCACGTGACCCAAGCCAAGCCAATGAGAATCGGTCCTGAGACTTTGCCTAGAAGTATGAAAAGGGGAGGCTCTTTACCTGGAATTGCTAAACTGATAAAATGTAGAATGTCAGTTGCTGAGGGCCACTAAGGGGAAAGGCCTGCCTTAAAGTAAGGCCAAGACAGAGGAGAGCATTGTGGAGAGCTGCAGAGGGAGTATACGAGAGTTTGAGTCCTAATAATGTTGTTTCAGCTTCTAGATCCAGCCGTGCCTGAAGCCATCTCCTCCTGCAATTTTCAGTTATATGAGCCAATATCTAAGCCAATTTGAGAGGGATTTCCATAATATGGAACTACAAGAATCCTGACCGTTATGATTCAGTCCTGAGTACCCTACTTTGAGAAGCTTTGATCTATTGGATCATGACCAGAAGAAAGCTTCAAGGATAGCAGGGGGTTATCAAAACCATGTCATTTGAGGAACAGTTGAAGGCAGGATAGTCTGGTGGCAGAAAACATGGGCTTTGGAGTCAGAGCAGGCCACCTGCTCAGCCCTGTCACGGTTGGGGAATCTTTTTTTTTTTTTTTTTTTGATACAGAGTCTCACTCTGTTGCCCGGGCTAGAGTGCAGTGGCATCAGCCTAGCTCACAGCAACCTCAAACTCCTGGGCTCAAGTGATCCTCCTGCCTCGGCCTCCCGAATAGCTAGGACTACAGGCATGTGCTACCATGCCTGGCTAATTTTTTGCATATATTTTTAGTTGGCCAATTAATTTCTTTCTATTTTTTAGTAGAGACGGAGTCTTGCTCTTGCTCAGGCTGGTCTCGAACTCCTGAGCTCAAACGATCCTCCAGCCTCGGCCTCCCAGAGTACTAGGATTACAGGTGTGAGCCCCCATGCCCGGCCGCAGTCGGGTAATCTTAAGCAAGCCCCTTTGTGTCTCTGAGGCTCAGTTTCCTCCTCTGTAAAACGGGCACAAGTAATAGTGCCCACCTCAGAGAAGAGGACAAGAGATGACACGAACAGTGTGCTCAGCTCGCGTCTGGAGAACAGCTGACGGGAGAGCTGACTTAGAGGCCACAGTGGGGATGAGGGAAGGAAGGAAAAGGTGGGGGAGGGGAGGGGATGGGCAGAGGGCAGAAATGGAACTGATAGTGGAGCTTCAGAGGCTGACTTCAGCTCAACATAAGGGAGAACTTTCTCCCAGTCAGAGCTAGCCAAAAATGGCATGGGCTGCCTTGATAGGTAATGAGTTCCCCATCCCTGGAGGTGTGTGGCCACCTGGGAATGTGATAGAAAGGGTTCCGGCACTAAGCCGAGGCAGGGACTAAAGGAGCCCTGAGGCCCATGGCGGGCAGGGTGGGGGGGATCATGAGTCAGTGCCCTGGAGGTTTCAGTTTCAGCCAGATTGTTCCTGGGGGAATACTGGAAGCTCGGCTATGCCCTCAGCCCCATTCCAATGACTCCCCGGGCTCCTGCATGTTCTTGGCATGTTTATTCTGCATATTTGCACTTCCCCTTCCAGGCTGCCTCAAGTCTTGGGATCTGCGTCAAGGCAAATGTGTAGGAATCATTGTCAGACCATGGAAAGGAGGGCTGCCTGGCCCCCTGGCCAGTCAGGGTCACAGCAGCGGGCCCAGGAATTGTCACAGCCAGGCCCAGGGGTGTCAGCTCCAGAACTTTCGCTGGAATTATTAAAAGAGAGGCTGTCCTTTTCTCTGGTCTGCTAAGCTTAGGCAGTGAGTTAGAGCGTCTGGCAGCCTTCTTTGTATTTCACCAGGAGAGCCTGGTCAAGAAAGAAGCTGACACAGTGGAAGGCAGAACAGGGGCACCGCGGGGCCAGTAAGGATTTATTTTAGGAATTGGCTCAAGCAGTCGTAGAGGCTGGCAGGTCCAAAATCTGCAGGGCGGGCTGGCAGGCGGAGACCCAGGGAAGAGGCGGTGCTGCAGCTCAGGTCTGAAGGCACACTGCGGGCAGAACTCCCTCCTCCCTGGGGAGTCAGTCTGTTCTCTCGCGAGGCCTTCAACTGATTGCATGCGGCCCACCCACGTGGTGAAGGGTCGTCCGCTTTCCTCAAAGTCTACTGCTTTAAATGTTCGTCTCATCTAAAAAGTACCTTCTCAGCAACATCTAGGCTAGTGTTTGACTCTATATTCGGGCACTTTGGCCTAGCCAAGTTGACAAGTAAAATCATCCATCGCAGTTGGGTTTTTGTCACTTGCAATAACCGAAAGGGTCCTGACCGATACAGTCAGTTGCCTGGAGGCAGGGGGGTGGCCCAGTCACCTTCCTGGCCTTCCTCCTGGAACACAGGCAGTGTGGTGTCTTGGAAAGAGCACTGGTTTTAAGAGTCAGATCTTTTGTTATAAGAAAAGAAATAATAAAGAAGAAAGAGTAGATTGACCCCAAGGCAGTGTGGAAACGGCGGGCTGCTCCCCTCTTTCCTCCAGACCAGTTAGATAGAAGAGACACAGGGTGCTCAGCTGGACGGAAAAAGCATGAGCAGAAAAACCCGGATTCGGAACTCAGAAAGTTCTCGGCATAACCCCAACTCCGACACCTCTTGGCGACTTGACGAGCGGATGTTCCATGGTCTTTCTGAGCCTCAGTTTCCTGACGTGAGAACAGTGGTACCGATGTCACCGCACCGTCATGGAAACTGAAGGAGGCCCGGCGTGTGAGGGTTAAGAGGCTGCCTAAGCAGGTGCCTGACACGTGTGAGTGAAATCTAACAGGGTGGAGAGTCCAGCAGAGCATTTCCTGATGCCCATGCCACACGCCACCCTGCAGTGGGCACTACGGGGCTAACAGGCTCCTGGAACCTGCGTCTTGGCTACAGAAAGCTCAGGAAATAGACAATGAGACTGCAGCTGGGGGAGGGGCGTGGAACCTTGGGAGCCATGGGGGTGGTGGCCCAGGAGAAGACCAGGCATTTTGCATCCCTAGGGTCTGCAGTGAGGCTGGAGATCCCAGCCCAGACCAGGCTCAGGGGATGAGTGGCCTCTGCCCATCCGTCCCCAGGCTTCCTGGAAGCCCGGCGGAGCAGTGAGAACCACGGGAGGGAAGCAGACGGCAGCCAGCTCGTCTGACACCTTGACCACATACAAGAAAGGAAGCTTATTTGATATGCCTTAATGTGCAGAGTCTGCAGCAGAGAGGGAAGTGTCTTGATTTCTCTCTTGCCTCTGGCTGCTCTGCCTTGGAAATGCTACTGCAGTTTCAAGGGGGCTGAGAAGGACAGTACTCTGCTGTCTTTATTGGCCACCTGGAGTGGCAGGGCCCCAGAATTACGTGGGGGCCGGGCCCTTAATGCCTTCATAGTAGGGGGCTCTGCAATGCTGGGGAGCGCTCTCCCTCTCCTCTGCCCCTCTCTGAAATCCACCGTCACAGCTGCCCCCACCTTGGCCCAAGGCCTGCATTGTCCACTCGCCAGGGAGCAGGTGTGGCCTGGGCTGGCGGCTCTGTGGTCCCACAGCCTCAGCGGGAAGGTGTTGCCATTGTTTTTGGGGGGCGGGCCTGGCAGGGAGCGGACGGAAAAGCACAGGGATGCTGGGGGTGGGCACAGG
The DNA here is from genome assembly GCA_963574885.1 of Lepilemur ruficaudatus. Taxonomy (NCBI): domain Eukaryota; kingdom Metazoa; phylum Chordata; class Mammalia; order Primates; family Lepilemuridae; genus Lepilemur; species Lepilemur ruficaudatus. The sequence goes on along the minus strand of CAUYRT010086821.1, from coordinate 94,336 downwards.
GTCAGGCGGGGAAAGGGACAGATCAGACCCTGGAGCTCTGAAGCCAAACTCTGTCTCCTTTTGGCCCTAGGGACCTAGCAGTCACTGGAGCTTCCTGTGCCTCGACACCCTCTCTCCCATCACACCAAACCCTGGGGTCCCCAGGCCATGGTCCCCAGCTCCATGAAGAGTCAAGGTCTTCAGGAAGTTTCTTTTTACACCCCACCTGCCTGAACCTGGCTCTCCCAGGGGACACCGTCTCCCTGCAGTCCTCCAGGAGAGGTGTCCATTCCCTGCCGTCAAGGTTGCTCCCAGATGCAGCCCCAGGCAACCCCCTCTCTCGTCTCTCATTGAACTCTCTGTTCCTCTGGGCCATCCGCTTCCCACGCCCACTCTCCAGCCCCCGGTCACACTCCCTCAGCCCTTCCAGCCCTGGGCTCCCAGAGGGCCACTTTTCTCTCTGCCCCAAGCCTAGAAGGAAGAATGAATCAATGAATGGATGAGGGAATAAATGAACATGGTCTGGCCTCTGCCCCCCTCTCCCGCACTCCCTACCCTTACCTGGCAACACCACTGAGTGGTCACCAACAAATCCGGGTCACTGCAGCCATCAAGGTGGCATTCACCCCACTGACGACCCTTCCTGCCGCACCCTCCCTCGACTCCCCTCATCCCCGCAACCCACCCAGTCACCTTTCTGAGCTCCCCTCGCCCCGTGCCGCAGAGACTGACGCATCTCAACCCCTGCCCTCTGACCCACTCTCCTTGTGCCCGGCGTGGCCAGGGCCATGTCTGGGCAAGTGCTGGATGCCCAGCTCCCTCAGTCCTCTCTCGGGCTCCAGAGCCTCACATCTACCTGCCGTCTGGAGACCGCCTCAAGCATGGCGGGGCCAGCTTGGACCCCTGGAAGCTCTGACCTAACAGGCCCTGCCCCTGTCCCCCACTCCCCACCCCCACCAGGCTCGGCACCTGTGCTCCTCACTTCCATCTCCAGGCCACAAGCCCTCAGGCCACAGTCTCGACTCATCACCCCAGCTTCCCAAATGCCTCTTGAAGCCACTGTCCTGTCTCAGGCCTCAGCATCCACTCCTAGACACCGTGGAAGCCTGGACATCTCCCTGCCTCCAGTCCCACCCCCCTGAACCCCTCCTCCCACCCAAGGGACTTTCCTGAAATGCAAATTGGAGCCTGCTTCTCCTCTGTTCAATATCCTGCCATGGCTCCCCACTGTCCACCCAGGGCTAACTGCAAATGCTGTGGCAAGGAACACCAACTGTTCCTGCTGAGTCAACCTCTGCCACCTTGAGGCCCACCTGTCCCTGTCCAGGCCTAGATAGGGCTGCCAGACAAAATATAGAATGTCCAGTTAAATTTGAAATTCAGACAATCAATTTTTTTAGTGTATCCCATGTAATATTTGGAATTCTGTTAATATATTAGGTCATTAAATATGAAATGTCCAATTTCAAATCAAAAGTGTAGTTTATTATATCTCAAACAAGCAGAAAAATTAATCAAAGTATGCACCTGAACTATTGACACAGTTTTGCCATCTGTAGCTTTTGCTTATGCCTCAGTGAAGAAACCTGGAGAGCGAGTGGTGATGAAATCACAAAAGGCATTTTCCACAGCTTGTTGGGAATTGAATATTTTCCCTTGCAAGAAGTGGTCCAAAGCAGGAAGGAGTGGTGGTCAGTTGGTGCCAGGTCTGGTGAACACGGTGGATGACAGAAAGTTTCCAAGTCCAACCTCTGTAGTTTGAGCAGCGTTGTTTGTGCGACACGTGGTCGAGTGTTGTCTTACAAGAGGACTGGCCTGTCTCCGTGGACCAATCTTGGCTGCTTAATCGCAAGCATCCTCATCATTTCATCCCACTGGATGCAGCAGAAACCTGCTGTAATCGACTGACCAGGTTTCATGAAGCTGTAGTGGATAATACCAGTGCTGGACCACCAAACAGACACCATTGGCCCTTTTTGATGAATATTCGGTTTTGGACTGTGTTTCGGCACTTCATCTTTATCCAACCATTGTGCCGAATGTTTGTGATTATCAAAAAGAATCCGTTTTTCATCACACGTAACAATACAGTGTAGAAATGGTTCTCCTTTATGTCACGACAGCAAACAAAGGCAAGCTTCAAGACGATTTCTCTTCTGACGCTCATTTAATTCGGGCAGAACCCCTCTATCCAGCTTCTTTGCCTTGCCCATTTGTTTCAAATGGTCCAATATTGTTGGAATAGTATCGTCAAACCTTGCTGCTAATTCACACTTAGGTTGAGGTGGATTCACTTCCACTGCAGCTTTCAGTTCATCATTATCCACCTTGGTCTCAGGTCACCCACGTGGCTCATTTTCAAGATTAAAATCACCAGAACGGAACTTCTCAAACCATCGACGTTCTGTGCGTTCGTTAGCCACATCCTTCCCAAACACTTCGGTGATGTTTCGAGCTGTCTGCGCTGCCTTGGTTCCACAGTGGAATTCACACTCGAAAATAACATGAATTTTTGACTTCTCCATGGTTTCACAAAAATTGCTCTAAAAAAAATTTGAAAGATAATCTCAAGCCAAAACATGCGTTTGAAAGACTAAGGACGTACCTTCACAATAAACATAAAACAAGAAGTGTCAAAGTGAAATGTCAGAGACATCAACTGTCAAACTTAGTATTTAAGGGAATTGGACATTTCATATTTAATAACCTAATTTTTTTTTTATTTGCCAAATCAGGCAACCCTAGGTCCGGGGTCATCTCAAGCTGTGCCCCCCAACATGGCCTCAGCTCAGGCTGGCGAGATGAGCCCGTGGCCTGGAGGAGCTGGCCACTCCCTCAGCCTGGAAGGCACTCCCCCCAACCTGGATATACAGGGCTCACCTGTTTCCTCTGGGTCTCTGCTCACATGTCACCTGCTGAGAGCAGGTCTCTGACCACCCCCTAAAGTAGGCCACCCTCGCTCTCCATTCCTTATCCTGCTTTGTCTTCCCCAGAGCACAGTGCCACCTGCCATGGCACACACTATCCTTTGCTGTCCCCGACGAGGACCCAGCTCCAGGAGGACGGAGAATTTATCTGATTCACTGTGAATCTCAAAACTGAAACTCATGCCTGGCACATAGTAGGTACGAAATAAATATCTGTGAGCAGAAGCAAGCAGCGCATCCTTCCGTTCCAGCTCACTGCCCCGGGCGACCACACGGGAAGTGGCCAGATGTGCCTCCCTGCCTCTGCAAAGCTAAGCGACACCTCAGAAATCAGAGGGCACTGACGCCCTCCCAGACACACTCCCATAATCGAGGTCATGCTGCAGAGACCCCTCTGGCACATCCGCGACGTGTGAGTGGTAGTCGTCCCCCAGAGGGAGTGGGCCTGGACGGTGAGCCCCTTCCTCAGTCACAGCCCCTGTCTATGACCCGGGACAGCAGGGTCCAGCCTCAAAAATCCCAGGTGGAGGAGGAGTTCTCAACCTGTATTTGGGCTCCAGGCTCCTTTGGGAATTTCATGAAAGCCAAGAACCCTCTTGCCCAAGACTGCACATTTTGTATAATTTTTTGTGGGGTTTTCAGGGATCCATAGACCCCCAGAAGCTGTGTGCTTAGGGTAAAAATGCCAGTTGTATAACAGTATCTATTCATGTGAGAGAAGAGTCATGAAAATCTAGCTATGGGGCGGGGGGAGCGACATTTGGGAAAGAAAGAAAGAAAGATATAAAGATAGACTCAAGAGAAAGACACACCAAAATGTCAACAGTGTTTAATTCTGGGTAATAGGACTGGAGTGATTTTTAAAAAATTTTTCTTTAGTCTTTTTAACTGTTCAGCCTTAAACGTTCATCATTTTTGCAATTGGGGAGGAGAGACAGACAAAACCATAGCTGGGGAGAAAAGCCGGGGGAAGGGCAGAGACCAAGGCCAGGAGAGGCCGGAGGGTCAGAGGCAACCACAGGGCGAGGCCTGCGCAGTGGCCCCAGTGCTCACTGTTGTGCCTGGCCTGAGCCTCTGTGTTCCCACCTGTTAAATGGGAACAGACGGCAACACCGCAGCCAGCGGAGAGAGGGGAAGTGCACGGCACACACAGAGGGGAGCTCAGCCCCAGCCTGCCCACTCCCGCCGCCCCCAGCCCAGGCCTCCGGGGAGGCAACCTCAGCTTCTTTGATCTGTTTCCTCGAAAGGGGGAAACAAACTTCTGTGGGTGGGGAACAGGGGCAGGTGGCAGCTAGGAACAGGGGAAGGGGCAACTTCCCCTCGGCCCCGCCGGGGAGTCTGGAGGGCAGCTCCCGCGGTGACAGGACCACTTTCCGAGGGTCTCTGGCTTCTAGGCCCTGTGAGGGACCGGAGTTGAGGAGGGGCCTCCTGATGTGGGCTGATGGGCAAGTCTGAGTCTGTAGGCCGGTCCCTGGGGTCCGGGGAACACTATTGAAACTGCCTGCCAATTACTGGTCCCCAGTCCAATTCCCAGAAGCCTCCCGGACCCTCAGATGGTCATAAACTTCAAGAGTTCAAGGCGCCGGCCCTAGGTGCACAGCTAGCACGTGACACCGCAGCGTGGTGGAGTCCTGCGGCAGACGTCCCCTCACGGCCTGGGCCCTTGCCCTTGCTGGCTCATCCCAATCCACAGTCACCCTAGATGGGTGTGGCATCACACCCATCTTACAGATGCAGGGGTTGTGTCACTTGCTGCGGCCACATCACTTAAGTAACTGCCAGGATGAGGACTCGAAACAGGTCAGCTGGGTTGACAAGCTCAGGCCTTTCCCACCAGTGAACTCACCTCAGTTTGACTCAAAAAATCCATGCTGAGCAGCCACGGAGTGGCGAGCCCTGGCTGGGCGTCCTGGACGCTGGCCCGCCGTGCCTCGCAACAGTGAGGTTCACGACATTAGGCCCTTGAAACGGAAATCCAAGTGGCGGGTCCTGGATTCCTGCTGGCAAGTGGCGTCTCAGCCTGAACCTTAGTTTTCCGGGGCTGCCCGGCAAATAGCCACAAACCGAGTGGCTGGAAACAACAGAAATGCATTCTCCCAGGGATCCGGGGGCCCGAAGTCTGAAATCAAGGTATGCGCAGGGCCTGCCTCCCTCCGGAGGCTCCCAGGCAGAATCCTTCCTGCCTCTGCCTTGACTGTGGCCGCACCTCTCTGTCCCCTGCCTCCGTGGTCGCCCTGCCTCCTCCCTGCCTGTGTTACCCCCTTTCACCTCTTTCATATAAAGACACTTACAGTAGCGTGTAGGGCCCATGCAGATACTCCCACATAATCGCTCTGAAAATCCTTAGCTTATCACATCTGCTACCACGTAAGGCAATAGTCACAGGTTCCCAGGATTAACACGTGAACATACCATTTTGGAATTAATTTATTGAATGTGCATAGCACAGGGGAATCACAGGAGAATGATTACCAATAACCCCGTGAGGTCTAGGTCAGGGGTCCCCAACCTATGGTGAGTTGTATAACTATTTCATTATATATTACAAGGTAATAACAATAGAAATAAAGAGCACAATGCATGTAATGCACTTGAATCACCCCAAAACCATCCCCGCCAACCCCGTCTGTGGAAAATTTGTCTTCCATGAAAATGGTCCCTGGTGACAAAAAGGTTGGGGACCGCTGATCTAGGTGCTTAAGTACCCTTCATGTGTCGGGCTCAATGATTTTTAGGGGGAACGAATGGTCCAGCAGGCAGACACTACCTTGTGAATGATTCTCTTTGGAAACTGAACGAGATCAGAGAACAATCAGTGGTTTGGGACCAAGTTCAAAGTTCGGTTCGTCTGGGCTCGAGGTGTGGTTATTTCATTCTCAGTCTCTTTCTCTGTGATGTGAGTTTTAACCTTCTCTGGTTAATGAGATTTCAGGGAAAGGAGGGAAGGCAATTGTGTTCCTTTCAGGGGTCCCATTTCTGGAAGATAAGGGAACGTGGGGGAAGCTTCCTCCTGTGCTTCGGGAGAGGCAGAGCACTGAGAGCCAGGCGGGGCAGAGGAAGGCCCGAGAGACTTTGAGGCTGCTGCTTTGGTTCAGCACGTCAAGGTGCCATACTTCGGGCTGTGGTTTTCTGAGCCCCAGCAGCAGTGCCATTCACAGAATAAGGAAGGGTGGGGAGTCGGAGGCTACTTTGGGAGCTGGTGCACCTGTGTTGTCCGTGGGCCCTCCGAGTGGAAGGATCTGGTATTTCCATATGTATTGGTTATTCTCTGCCCTGCCCTGTGCACCTGGGGGCTCGCCCTGTGGCCTGCATCACCTGGCCTACTTGCCCTCTGGCCTCTGTGCTGGGCTCAGCCAGAAGGAGGCACCGACAGGACTTGCTCCTTCCCCTGGCCAGCTGTGGCTTGGGCAGCATCTGCATTTCTTCTGTGAGCTGTCCCCTCTCCTAGAGCTGCTGGGTTCCCATAACATCTCCCTTCCCTCGCCCTTCAGGATGGTGGTAACGGCTTCCCTCTGCTGCTAGACTCCCGGTGCATCATCATCCCCTGCCGCTGCTTAGTCCTGCCCACCCCCGTAAGGCAGGTTATCATTAAACTCTCCTCAGTTAACCTCTTGGGGGTGCCATCTGTTCCCTGCAGGACCCTGACTCATATGCTCCATACAGAGGCATCAGTTTCTGGGTACTTTATTCTGTTTCATTGGCTTAATTTTGTAATCTTGTTCCGGTACCTCTCTGACTTCATTGCCTCAACATATTCTAGATCCTGGCATCTGGTGGTATTTCTCATCCTTGCTCTTCTTTTACAGAATTGTCTTGGCTTTTCTTGGTTATTTATATTTCCATGCACTGTTTCTAAACTTTAGAAACAGCGTGCCAGTTTCTGTAAAAGATCTTGTTGGCGTTTTGTTTGAAATTGCTAATACAATTTATAAATAAATTGAGGAAGGACTAACATCTTTTGAAAATTGAGTCTTCCCAAACATAAACAAGATCTGTCTGGAATTCTTAACCTCAAACAAAATCTTCCCCACAATCTAGAAGACAGAAAGGAGGGGACCGAAGGCGTGCATTCACCTCTGCTTCCTATCTACAAAGTATTGTTGTTGCTTGCTTGCTGGTGGTGTGCTTTTTGTTTATTTCGTTTTAGGCATAAACCTACAAAGTCAAAGAGAACAGAAGAAAAGATTACAGCAACAAAGTGTAGGAAGCTGAGAAGCAATGGTATGAGAAGCCGCCGACTTGGCAGATCTGAGACCTGAATCCCTACAGACGCAGCGGTGGGGAAAGCCAGCAGGCAGCTCAGCTTCTTACGCTACAGAACCTCCAAAGACTCGGGGATTGGCAACTCAAGAGACATACCTAGAAATGGGGGTGAAGAAGGGGCCAGGAACTAGAGGAATATTTGAAAGTCTATTTAGGAACCAGTTAGAACTCCCGACCTTCTCCCCACCCCAGTAGAATGTTTGAGGTTTATTTTCTGGGGAGAGAGAAACAGAGGGACTCAGGACAGGACGGGACCAGCCACACACAAGGCAGAGCTCACACTGTACTGAAAACGAAAGACCTAGTGACTGTGACATACACACAGTTCCAATCCTCTTGCCCCAGAACATTGTCGGCCGGTCCAGTGCCTTCCAAGCAGATGAGAAGAATCCACCCATGGGAATCTGAGCCGACTACGGTGAAAGATCTCAAGATACTGACCGAGGAAATGACCTAGCCAGACCCCCGTGAAGTCCAGAGCTGACAGTCCCACACAATTACAGAGCTTCTGGCCAGAGTTTAGTACCCCGCTATTAAATAGGGTCAGACAGCCAAGGATCATCTGTCGTAGGAAGAAAGCCTCTACCCAGAAAGACAAGATAAAATAAAAAAATTTTTAAATAGTAACATGAAGGAAACAGACGATGGAGGTAAAATCTTTTTTAAAAATTCTATCAACAGTATTCTCAGAGAGTAAGAGAAGCTACTGCAGCTATTCAAGAAGAGCAAGCAGTTATGGGATGTAATGATAAGAAAACAAAAATGTGCAAATTCAAATTATTATAACAGAGATGAGAAACTCAGTAGAGGAATTGAAAAATATCATTATCCCCCCATGCAAAAAAAGACTATAAAAACACAAAGAGATAGAAAATAAGAAAGTTTAAGAATTTTAGAATTCTTTAGAATCTAAAGAAAGAGAGAACAGTGAAAAAGGGAGAAAATGATCAAAAGAAATAATTCATGAAAATGACCCAGGATTGATCACTATAAACGTCTGGATCAAAAGCATTAATTGATCGTTCAGCACAATGCAGAAAATAGAACCTCTCGAAGGCATCTCACTGTGGAATTTCACAGCACTTGGAATGAAGAATAACTTCAAAGCTTTCAGAGAGAAAAAATCGTCTATTTTCAGATATCAAGAGTCAGAATGTCTTCATACTTATCAACAGTAGCAGAACAAGCAAGAAGGCAATGGAGAAATACCTTTGAAGTCTGAAGGAAAATTATTCCAATCATAATTTCTATGCCCAGACAAACCACCCATGAAGTATAACTAAAGACATCAAATGCAACAAGCTCACAAATAAATCTACCTCCAATGTATCCTTTCTCAGGAAGCTACTGCAAGATGTGCTCCATCAAAACAAGGGAGTAGGCCGGGCACAGTGGCTCACACCTGTAATTCCAGCAATTTGGGAGGCCAAGGCAGGAGGATCACTTGAGGCCAGGAGTTTAAGACCAGCCTGAGCAAAATAGTGAGGCCCTATTTCTATGAAAAATAGAAAAATTAGCTGGGTGTGGTGGTGTGTGCCTATAATCCCAGCTACTCAGGAGGCTGAGGCAGGAGGATTCCTTGAGCCCAGGAGTTCGAGGCTCTGGTGAGCTGTGATGATGCCATGGCACTCCAGCCTTGGCAACAGAGTAAAAACTATCTCTAAAAAAACAAAAACAAACAAAAACAAGGGAGTAAACCAAGAAAGAGAAAAGCTCCAGAAAACAGAGGCTCCTATGTAAGGGGGGACAAACAGAACCCCAGGATGAGAGTTGGGAGGTCCCAGACTGACAGGTAAGCAGCATTGCTGTAGAGCAGTCAGTGCAGACTGGATCAGGTCAGGGGATGGCAGGAGAGAGGGCTGCAAAAAGACGAGGTGAGTACCTGATGTCACTGAATTTCTGAATAGGACATTGGACAACGGGTAGAGAGTTTGGGGATGTATTAGTGACAAGCACACAGAAAACCACGCGTATGAAACGCTAAGCAAGTAACAACTCCGGGGAAAAGATAGTTGTGCAAGGAAGGAAGTGTAATCAGAGCACACTATGTGGCTCAGCTGCGGAAAGCATTTACCCCGTTGTAAAAAGGGAAATACTAACAGTTCATCTAACCAGAAATGTGACTCTTCCAGGAGGAGGAGGATGGAAAGGGTATGCGGCAGGGGGGAAGCCAAGGGAGAGGGGGTCACGGCCTCTTCCGTGGTGGAAAGTCATTAGATAATGCCTGAAACAAGCTTTGCAAGCATGTTATTTAGAGAAATCGAAGAAATACTGAAAGAAACAGTTAAAGGAGTTGGAAGTGATTTTTCTCTGGGAGTGGAAAGGACAGCCTTATAGAAATAATAGACTCTTGACCATGCGCATGTATAACTTCAAGAAAAAAAAATAAAAGCCCAAAGTGAAAAGATAGACAAAGCAGGTTTCTCCCTTCAGGGTGGTGGGGAGGTCAGAGTCCCTCTTCCGCTGTCCGGCTGAATTCTGGGCAGCTCCCACCTGCCTCCCAGGTTCAGCGGACGCTGTTGAAAAGCCAGTGTCTGACACGCTGAAGCGTGGGCATAGGGGACTCGTAGGCTCTGGGCCAAGAGGTGAGGGAGTGATTTTGTACCTACCTACTGGGACAATATGTCACCTCCCCAATGGCACGGCAGCTCAGAAGGGCTGCGGAAGGACACTGATGGGGCTGCCTGTGAAGCGTCAGTCCTTACCCGGCAGAGGTGGGAGATGCCTTGGAACACGTGAGCCCTGAACTGACAGCTCCCATAAGGACAGGTTGGCCCAGGGATGTTCTCTGGCCCCGCGTGCGCTGTGCCCAGGGGAACAGTGAGAGTTGCCAGAGAGCTGTCCTTCCTAGAAAATCCCTCCAGCGATAGAAATGGGAGTTGGTGGGTACGTACCCCAACTCCCTCACGCCAGGGGCATTTCCACACCGGCTTCCCCACAGCCCCTCTGAGAGACCCCAGTGGGGCTGAGCTCCAGGTGCCCGGAGCCATAAGCTGCCTCTTTCTGCGCCCTGTGTGGGCCACCTTCCCTTCCCTGTGTCACTCACCCCACTCCCTCACCCCTGCTTCCTGGGACCACCTCCCAAGTCTGCTTAGACTCCGAGTCTGCCTTTGAGGGACTCCAAACTAAGACGATGGTCTCCATTCCTCCTTTCGCAGATAAGGAAAAACATGCAGAGAGGGAGAACTTGTCGGATTGCACAGGGCAAGTTACTCCCAGAGCCTGACATCATGGAAAGGGCACTCAACCAAGAACCAGGTGACGCAGATCTTGGCCTTAGCTATGTGGCCTGGGGCAAGTTCCTGCCCCTCTCTGAGCCCGGTTCCCCCAAGTGTCAGCCTTGGCCCTTTCGTCTCACTGGCCAAGGCTCTCTCCTCACCCCGGGCAGCCCCCCTTCCCACAGTGCTGCCTCTTAGGTGCAGATGCTCAAAGCATCCTAATTGAACGTCAGAAAAATGCACACACAGACAGATGGGTGAAGCCACAGTCCTGGATGGTAGCTAATTCTCTCATTTCCTTGAGGGCTGCTGAAATTCCTGGGATGCTAGGTCGGTGGCATACAAAATGCCCCACCATTTCCCAACCACATAATGACACCCCCCTTCCTTTTGCCTGGGTCAGCAAATTTGCTGGCCGGCACACCCCTGCCAAGGGGCCATTATCACTGAAAGAGAAAGAAAGAGAGAGAAATAGAGAGGGGAAAACCATTAAGACCAAATGATTTTTTAAAATTGCAGCCCAATCCTGGCTCTTCCTGGGGCCTGTCCCCCCTCAAGCAAAGCAGCAAGGGCTGGGAGCAGGGCAGGAGGTAGGGGTGACACATTTGCCCCTGGCAGAGGCTTTGGGGACTCCAGCAGATGCGGTTCAAACACCGACTCCAGCACTTCCTGGCTGTGTGACCTCAGGAGAGTCCCTTTTCCTCTCTCAGCCTCAGTTTCCTCCCCAGTAAAATGGGGAGAGGAGGATAATAGTATCCACCCTGCCAAACACATACACATGACTGGTCAGGAGAATTAACTGAGGTCTTGCCCCATGCCCTGTCAGTTATCATCACTAGGTTTCTGGTGAGGATGTGCTGGGAGCGACCTGGTGGGGACACGAGGCCTGGTCACAAACTGATGCTCACTGGTTTGACCAGGCCGGAGCCCTGGGCCAGGTGCCGGGGGTGGGGCTCTTGCAGGCCCCTCCCCTCGCTGCCCACCCTGTGGGTGGGGGCGCCTCCCTGTGCCCTCCTGCCCCAGCGGAGGAGTGCCTGCCTCCCAGGGAGCTGCGGTCACACGAGGCCCCACCCTTAGCAGGTCTAAATCCCTGGGTGACTCTTTGATGCTAAAAATAAATTGTTCTTCCCCACGACCTGGAGAAAGATCATTTTATGAGCCCAAAGTGGCTGCAGTTGGGGGTTTTCTTTCTTCCTCTGAGGGGCCTGGGACTCTGAGGGAGGGGAGTATCTTACGAGCAAGACTTTCCAGGTCTCAGAGGAACACAAGCGAGGTCCCCGGGCTGACCACATCTCAGGGAGGACGCACTGCGGCCGAGTCGCCTCTCCCGGGATCCTCGGCCAGGGTCGGCCTCCAGAGCCCAGCGCCCTCCCAGCAGGGCCTTGGGGTACGGAGTGGGGGGGCAGGAGCCTGCTGTGGGCACCGAGGCTGGCCAGGCAACGAGTCAGCCATGTGCCCCATCCCACCCCCACCCGCCCTCCCGCAACACACACACACACAGACACGCACGAGCTCACCTGGCCAGGTGCCACCGCGTGCTTTTCCCAGGAGTTCCCTCTTCACCTGCACACCCTGGGAGGAGACGGGGACTTTTTCTTTTCCCCATTTTATAGGTGAGCACAGTGAGGTTCTGGCAGCCCAACCAACGGCGTGTGGCCAGGTGCTGCCAAAGCTGGGGCTGAACTGGCTCGTCTGAGCCCCGGGCCCCAGCACCTCAGCCTCCCTAGAAGGGACTCTGGGGAGCGATGGCATCTTGGGGACATGCTGCATGTGGGGGCAGCCCACCTGTGGCTGAATCCCTCTTACGTCTGAAAACTCCCTTAGGAGGTTTGTGCGTAGGTGGTCGTGGGAGCCGCACTGAACGTTATTTTGTTATTTTCGGCAGGGAAGAAATGCAGGCCAGGCAGGGGACAGCGTGTCTGTTCCTGGGGAGGGGGCTGGACCCAGCCTGGGCTCTCTCCCCAGAGCTGGCTAAGCCCCCTCAGGGCTCTGTTGCTTCTCTTCCCTGGTCCATCTGCCTTTTTAATAGAGCAGCCTCCATCCATGGTGACCCAAATGTGCGCCAACGGTGGAATCTTGGGCAGGAGGAAAGGCAGCAGGAGGAACTCTTGGGGTCCCTGGCGAGGCAGATGCCGTGGGTGAAGATATTCATGAGATCATCCTCGACGCCACTGACCCTGCGGTGTGGGAGACCCCAGGGTGGCAGGGAGGGGTCTGGCCGAGGGGGGGCCTGGAGCAGGGGCTGAGGCAGGAAGGTGGTGGAGGGGAGGGGAGGGGTTTGGTTCCGAAGGGGGCACCACGAGCAGTTTTTCAAAACAAACAGGAAAGAGAGAAGCTGAGGGTGGGGAGGAGAGAAAGAGCCCCAAAAGCAGGTGGGGGACAGGCTGGGTTTGAACCCCGCTTCCTCCACCTGCAAACTGGGCGACCTGGGGCAGGTCTCTTCATCTCTCTGGCGCTGCCCTGGAGACTGGCGGTAGGACGGCTCCGTGTGCGTGGTGCTCTGTCCTGAGAGCCCACCCAGCTCTGCAGAGACCGGCGCCCTCCACACATGTGCTGTGTGTCGTAGGTCCTCAGCTGATGGTCCCTGGGTGGGTGCACAGCCCGCAGGCCTCATTCTCCACCACAGACGAAGGGCCCAGCTGGCTGCGGTGGAGGCCTCTGGTGTCTCCGTGCTGGCCAGCCCGCAGCAGATACCAAATATCTACCACTCCAGCACCTTCCTTGGGGCCTGCTGCACGATTTGTTGGTGGAAGGGCAGAATCTAAACTCCAAGGACAGTGCCCACCTCAAATCAGCTACCTGTCTGGTCCAAGCTAGCCGCACTGACTCCCAGAGGCTAAAACTTGGGCTTGATCCCTGGGTTAGTCTTTTCCTCCTCTGGGAAGTGAGGAGGGCCGCACCTATCCTGCAGGTTGTGGGAGGGGCCAGTGGCTCAGGGGTGTGCCAAGTTTGTAAACTATGACGTTCATGGATAGGACCTCTTCCCAGCACTGAGGATTGGTGACATAATTCCCCAAACACAGTAAGCTGAGTTTGTGGTGAAACCATCCGCCCTGCACACAGGCTAAGGAAATGGATTCCATCACCATTTGCAGGAGGTACTTTCCTAACTGACCCCGGGATAACCGGCTCGTGGAATTCACCTGTACTCTCATGTAATACACCAACCGAAGCCCTTGGCCAGCAGGTCCCTCTCTGGGATGCTTACAGCTCCCACCAGCCACGGAGCTGTCAACTCACCAACGTGAGTTGGGACGTTTCCAGCCCTGTTTGTGCCGGCTGGGCTTGCACGGTTACAGAACTTTGCCCCCAGATCCATTCTGCCCCTTCCCGTCTGTCTCTGTATTGCAGGGTCTCATTCCACGGGCTGTATTTCCCAAGGCTCCCGGTCAGCTGGTCCCAGCTGCATTCGACCAATGGCAGGCCCTGAGAGCAGAAGGAAAAACGGGAGGAAGGGAGAAGCAGGGCATTTCTCCCGTGTATTCTTTGTGCTAGGAGGCCTCTCCGTGGGGGCCGAGTCTCCTCTGTGGCGCCAGCCAGGGCTAGACTGGTCCACCATGTTCCTGCTTTGGCTGGGGATCCTGGGGACGCCACCTGCTCCCTGCGTCCCTGGTCCCCAAAGGGTGGCAGTGGCTTCCTGCTAAGGCTAATCTCAGGGTCCCCCCCAACCTCCATCTTTGTCTGACTTCTCCGCTATTCCAGCACCTGTTTGCTACTAGTTCCCGAACCCACTTCCCTGGTTTCCAGCGCTCAAAGTGGCTCCTCCTTTCCTGGTCAGACTCCGGCTAATGGCGACCCTGTATCAATGACATGATGCCAAACAGGAGTCTCTGCTTTTGTGAAAACTAAGTTGAATACTTTGAAAAGAGTGAGTGAAGGCAAAGTCTAAAAGACAAATTGCTAAAAAATTGCTAATAAAATTGCTAAAAAATAAATTGAGTCAGGTATGGGCGAGATATTGTAAAAAATTGGGAGAAATAGTAAAATCCAGATGATGTTACATGCTGATTGCTTCATAAGCATCTTTACATTCATGTTCCACTTTAGAAACCAAAGAAACCAAAACTGGAAATTGTGGGAGGGGCCCTCTGGGTTGGCTTACGCCAGAAAAACAGGGGAAGGCCATGTAATGCACATCTGCAAGTTAAAAGTTAAAATAAAGGGTTTAAAATACTATTTTTATGATTCTCTTTTTTATAGATACTATTTTTTATGATTCCCTTCTTCAACCAAATTTTTTTATTAACCTGATTTGATTTTTTTTTTCCAATGGAGAACACGAGGAAAACTGACTGCCCACAGTATGCCAAGAGAATGTACAGTCAGATGTGAAAGGAAACAGAGTTCCAGGGAATTGAGCCCCTACAATGTACCAGGCACACTCATGATTATTTTCTTGTTTAATTCTATTTACAATTTGGGAGGTGGGTGCTACAACTGGCCCATTTCACAGGTAAGGGAACCGAGGCTCAGAAGAGTAAAGCCTCTTGCCCACAATCTCATAGTTCCTAAGAACCAAAACAGGCTTCAGGTATGGCTGGTTCCAGCCTCCATATTCTTTCTGCTTCCCCAGGCAGCCTCCAGGGGGTTGTTTAAAGTCTAGCACATGCTTATAATGGGGCAAGTGGAGATTACAAGACCCTTAAGGGCAAAGACCAAGCCTGGAACTTACTGATACGTCGCTCTGAGAATGCACTGAGCTACCCGCTGCACAGATGCATCATTGAGCCCAGCACAACCTTCTGAGTTCCCTCTCGTTCCTGGGCCTGGACTCAGCTTCCAGGGAGGGGGAGCCCATCAGGGTGACCAACTTACAGGGGCTTAGGGGGGCCCACTCTTAGGTATGGAAAAAACAGCAAAGCACGCAGGGTGGTATGGCACATCAGAAAGCGGAGGCGGTGCTGGTAGAATGGAAACAACTCCTGGGCTGGGAAGCAGGGGGCTGGGTTCCACTGACTCACGGGTGAGCTTGGATGAGTCTCTGCTCCTCTGGGGGCCTCAGTTTCTGCTTCTGTGAAAGGGGGACCTTTCCAGTTGTGTCATTCTCTGATCTATTTCACAACATGGCTGACTTCAAAATGTACTGAATTTAACCGGGAGGCCGAGGCCCCTTGGCAGGCTCCACCTGTGTACCGACCCCCACGTCCCCACCCCGGCCAGGCCCGCTGAGGACGTTATGCCTCGGCGCGGGGTGGGGCAGTCCGTGCTCCCTGCACGGCTGTGATGGTTCCTTACCTGCGATTACTCATAATGGAGCCAAACTGCGTCACAGAGACTCCACCAAGGAAACTAACATTCACGGTGCCCTCACCCAGTGCCCGTCCCTCCGAGGAAGGTGTTATCCCTGTTTTACAGGGAAGGAAACTGAGGCCCAGAGAAGGGAAGTGGCTTGCCCCAAGGTCTCACAGCTTTGATTCAGCAGACCTGGGAATGCAAACCAAATCTGACTCCAGACTCCTGCAGCTTTCACGATAAACCTGCATCCTCACTGGCCAAATTAGAACTCCTGTCCCCCCACCCCTGCGCCAATCAACTCACCATTCAGGGATGGGAGACGAACCTTCATGAGGTTCCAGATGGGGCACAGGCTGTGCATGTCCAAGGACATCTTGCTCACAGATGATCCAGCGTGCCAGGAACGAGTCTCTTTGGGACCTTAGACAAGCCCCTTCTCACCAGTGATCCTCACCACCCCCTGCCCCCGTGTTGGCCTACAGAAGCCACTGTGAGTCTGAGGGTGGTTCTGGGGCCTGGCCCCAAGCCTGGGCTCTCTGAGAGGCCAGGGCATGGTGCTCAGGCTGCAGAGGGACTTCCTGAAGTCTTGGGACTTAGCTTAAAGGGCGCGATGGTGTCCGGGCTGAGGCTGGGGCTGGTAAATCAGAGGTTGAAGTTCTAATCCCATTGCAGAATACCGTGTGGCCTTAGACAAGCTGGCTTTCTCCCCCTGGGCCTCAGAGGTCTGGCCTGTGAAATGGGAACATAGAGCTTACAAGGGAAATGGTAAAAGCCACCACCCTCCCCACCCCAGCCCCAAGCCTGACCTGGCTTCTGGGAGCATAGACATGTAGGGTTGAATTGTCTTCCGTGTCTTTTCTACTTCTGAGTCCCTCAGAGCCTCGAATCCTCTGGGATGTGAAGGATGCAAAGGAGTGGGCAAAAGGCACATCCGGTGGGCAAATGCCCCGGGGCAGGAATGCTCAGGGGCAGCAGGCTGGGCAGAGAACCCTGAGGGCACGTGCAGGTGGGCAGGATGAGCAATGGGCCCTGAGGAACAAGCTCGGGCCACAGACCCCAAGCTCCGCAGAGGGCCTCTTGGCACGGCCATGCCACCAGGCTCCACATGGAAGGCCTTTCTCCGTGGGTAGGCCGCGGCCGGGCCTGAGTGATGCTGCTTCATGTGTTTCCCATTTGTACTTAGTCCCAGCTCCCATAAAATCCCCCGAAGTGCCACCCAGCCACACATGTGGACGCCTCTCCCCAGCAACGACGGTGGTGGACAATGGCAGGGTGTCAGCCGCAGCCAGGGGCCAGGCGGCGTGGAGGGAAGCCCTCCGCCCACTGCAGGACGGGGCTCCCAGCCCGCCCAGGCCAACGCTGGCCTTAATTAAGAAGGAGTCTCCCACCCAGGAGCCAAACCACGGCCCCACCGCGCCCACTCCAACTGCTTTCTGTTCTGCTTCTTGGGCCGCGTGCTGAGGCCAGCTCCACAAATAAAAGCCATCACTTTTCTCTCTCTCTCTCTTTCTTTCTTTCTTTCTTTTTTTTTTTTCTAAAAAAGAGAGAGGCAACCACAAGATCTTCTAAGAGGCCGTGACATCACGGCCCAGGTGACCGCGGCCCAGCCAATGGGCCAAGGCCGCGAGTGGGCTGCTCGCATCCTGTGAGCTGAGGTTGGGTTGACACTGTGAAGGCCTCGTCCCTCGACCACAGAACCACAAGGCCAGGCCCTCGGCTGCCTCCAGGGCCCTGCGTGGGAGCTGGTTGGCTCCTGGTCCTCCCACCCCCGGCCGCCCTCGCACCCACCGGAGCCTGGGCTCAGTCGAGGGTAAGCCTCATTCATTCATTCTCCGCGGCGCCGGTGGGGGCCTCGCTCTGCTCTCGGCCCGGAGCTCCTCCACCCTGGCTGCCGAGAGCCCCTTCCCGCCATCTAATGATACACTCTGCATACGCTTCTGTTGAAAATTTGTGGCTAGACATTCCTGTGGGACCGGGAATCCAAATTCTTGGGTACAAACAGAAACTTACTTTCCTTGGGGATTTTTTTTTTCTCTCTCGCTCACACACACACTCTCTCGCGTTCTTTCCTTTTTTCTTTTTCGTAGCAGCAGGGGGGAAAAAAGAGACAAAACAAAACAAAAAACACAAAAAGCAACACACACCCCCCTTTTATTCTCAAAAGGAGCTAGAGGGGAAAAAAAAAAATAATAAAACAGCAGCCAACCAAGTCAATCCATCCCAACCCCCTGAAGGGCCGAATTCTCGCCTTCTCCAGAGCGGGGCATGGCATCCAACAGCATCTTCGATTCCTTCCCGACCTACTCGCCGACCTTCATCCGCGGTGAGTAACAGCTGCCCGGGGCGCTGGGCCGGCCCTTGCGGGTGGGGAGCTGTGGCCATGCCCCGGACCACGTCCCGCCACCGACCGCCCTGGCTGCCCTCAAGTGCTCAGCAGCCTGTCTGCCTAAACCTGCCAGCCTCTGAGAGCCTGCGGTGGGCAGAGGGGTTGGCGGCGTGGGCCATCGCGGTGGGACTTTTATCCTCAGCTGGTGGGGACAGTTAGTGGCGGGGGCAATGGGTACTGCAAGACCCCAAGACCTCAAAGGCCAGACCTCAGAGGGTCCTGGACTGGGAGGACAAGGCGGGGAGTCTCTGCGACCTCAGCGTCCTGCCTCCCGAACGGGGCTCCCGGGCCCTGCAGCCCCAGCCCCTGGCCGGCCAGAGCTGGGACCCGCCACCTGGGCTCAGGCAGACTCAGGCTGGCCAGCTTCTGAGGAGAGCCGTGGGAGACAGGCAGGGGACAAGGCTGCGCCTTAAGATCCAGAGACTTCCAAGGACCATGGCCCACGTTTTCCATGTAATCCCTGGGGTAAGGGAAGAGGGAGGGAGGAAGTTTCAGGCTTCTGTGGAGAATTTGTGTGGCGCTGAGCCGGACTGAAGCTGGACCCCCGCGTGGGGAGGACAGGCCTCGGGAAGGTTTGTGGACTTGGCCACAGGGGAGAACAAAGTGTTTCTGGGCAGCTTTTGCCTCTATTGATGGCCTCGAGGGAACCAGGGTTCTGGGTTGTGCCCTTCGGCAAGGATGGGGTCTGGGATCTAATCGAGGCTGGAACTCACAGGGACACCATTCCTGCCTCTGCCTGGCCCTTGGGCGGATGTGCCTGGCCTCAGACACCCCCTGCTGCCTTCCTCTTCCTCAGCAGGAGCCCTGAGATGGAGCTGTGGCACCTGAGATTGGGGCTCAAGGGCTCCTGAGTGTGGGTCCCACGGCCCAGCGGCTTCTTTGCTTAGAGACCTTAGGCAAGTTACTTAACCTCTCTGCTCCTCTGGCTGTGGTGTTCTGATTGTCCGAGGCTGGAGGTGGGCTGTGCATAGGGCAGGGCCTCTGGGTTGTGCACAGGGACCAGGCCTGCTCCAGAGCAGAGGGGCTGCATGGGATCTAGAACTCCAAGTTTGGGGGGCGATGCTGCCTTTTCTCAGCCAAGGGGGTCGGCAGAGACGCAGGAGTCGGTCTGATTGTCCGTCTTCCCGTCTGCTGCTGCTGCACAGTGATTCAAAGCCAGTGCTTGGTGGCCGGCTCTGGGCAGGCACCGGGGCACATTTGGGTGCTGGTTGTCCACAGGCTTCTGCAAAGGCTTGTCTGAGATCGGGGCCTTGTTCCTCTTCCCTGCTGAGGGCAAGGCCGGCTGTGCGACAGCAGATGGGAGCTGAGTGGGGGAGAGAAGGTGCCTGCCATCCCCCGCAGTGGGGGCCTTGCCGCCAAGCCCCGCTGTGGCCGGTGGCAAGCAGCAGCCCCAGGTCCGGGAGCTGAGAGCCGAGGGCTCCTTCCTTCAAGCAGCTGCCATTACAACGTTGTTCCCTTTGTAGTCCTCAGAGCTAATTAAAGGCAGTTCTGTGGCAAGAAAATAAGAGTTTATAAAAACCATTTGCTGGGTCTTTGTAATCTGTATTTCTCCCTCCATGAGAAAGATGGAGAAATGTAGGGTTTAAAACAAAGAAATCTTGGGAGACAGGGCTAAGTGTCAGCCTGCCTGGGACGGGCTCTGACGCCTGGGAGCCCGGGAGGTGGCCCACGGTGGCACCAAGGGAGAGGGAGAGAGGAGAGCCGGTGGCTTTGGCCTAATGTGTGCCCGGAAACAGGAGGCCGCTGGGCAGAGCAGGCGCTCCCTGGTCAACAGGGGCAGGCGCACGAAGGGCCTTGTAGGCTGGGGCCCCTGGGCAGGCTGCGGGGTCTGGGGTCTAGCGTCCCAGGCTTTCCCTGTGAGTCCATGGAGAAGTTCTGCCCACACTGTTCGGGCCTCTCTCTCCTGCCCAGCTCCCCGATGCTTGCCTAGGGGGCCTGTCTCCCAAATTCTGTCCCCGAGACTCACAGGGCTCCAGCTGCCCACTCTGTCCCCAAAGAGACCCAACCTCAGGGTCCCTTGCGGGGCTCTGATGCCACACTGCCTCACAGGGTCCTTCACCAACCCTCTGCAGCCTCGGGAAGCCTATAGACACTTTCTCAGGATTGCCAGTTTAAATGCATAAAACAAAATTCAAGGATTATGAAGAAAGCCAAATCTATGGAAATACAGTCACCAAACTAAAAGGGCAAGTTTGTTAGATAGTGACCCTGTGCCTCTTCAAGAACACATGCTTTGCCACTGTTGTCAGCGGTGATGGGCATGAACAATATTATAGGATAATCTGTGACAACCCTAATGAGACCAAAGAAATCTGTGATTTCCATCCCTGACAAAATTGCTGTGGAAAAAGATGCTAAATTTCAGTTAGAAGTTGGTGAAAGGAAAGACGTTATTTCCAGTCCAAGTTCAGATTCTCTGAAGTCTATGAAGTCAAAAACTCCAGGTCTCCTGCATGTTATCTTTCAGAGGCTTTTAGCAGAAAGGTAAGGGGCTCCCTTTGCCCTCCACTGCCTCCTCTTCCTCCTTTCTGCCTCCTCCCAACATTGTCCCAGCCCAGTCCCTGAGCACGGCATCACCGCCCTGGAGAGCTTTTAAACACTGGGAACCCCGATTTCCAGCTCAGACTGTGGAATCAGAATCTCCTGGGTTTGGGCCTGGGCAAGTGTGGCTTTGAAAATCCCCCCAAAGTGATTCAGATGTGCATCTCAGGCAGGCTTAGGAGCTGCTGGCCAGGGAGAGCCCAGTCCTCCACCTGGCTCTGCCACCCATGTGCTGTGTGACTCCGTCCGAGTCACTCGACATCTCTGGGTCGCCATTCTAGTGGTAAAAGGGCACGAGGGAGTTAGACTCAATGGATGCTCTTTGAGACGGCCCAGTCCCCTGTGTGGGCTTCTCTGTCTCCCACTGTGTGTCCCCAGCACTATCACCAAGTTCCTGCTACCTCAGTGTCCCCGTAGAGCAGAGGGAGATGGCTTCTCTTTTGTTTTCACTGGCAAAGATGGGCTGAGAGTGAAGCATCTCATCCATGCCTCTGCCTCCGGGCATCTGCCCTCAACTGGTAACATGGGGCCCGCCCTGGGGCCTCTGGAGGCAGCAAGAGAGTCCAGGACCCCCAGACAAGTCTGGGTGCTTGTGCATGACATTCCAAAGCTGCTGTCCACCCCGCTCCTCTTGGCTCTTCTACCTTAAAAGAGGGGTGTTCATTCTGAGCCAAGGGAGCAGAGCTCCCCTGGGTTCACGGCAGAGAGAAGAGGTTTGGGAAGAGGGTGGAGAGGCATTTGATCCCACCCTGTAGCAGAGGGTTGATCGGGAGATGAGAACAGGGCAATACTTAACCCGAAGAGCTGACATGCTGGCGCTGGGATTCCAGGCACTGAGTCAGGAGGCAGGAGAGGACACAGGGGACTCCAGTGGTGCCTCCCAGGCGGGACAAGCAGTATTTATTCCTCCTGCTTGACAAATGGGGAAGCTGAGACCTGATAGCTGTGACTTGGACATTCTGTGTGACTATGGGCCAGTCCCTTCCTCTCTCTGGGCCTCGGTTTCCCCATCTGACAATTTTAGGCAACAGCCTTGAGGATCCTGGAGTGCCACCCGATGGCCCCGCTGGGGGCTGGGACCTTCATCCCGAGTCCGCCCCATGAGGCCCTTCTCTGGCCCCGGGGCATCCCTCTCATGCAGGTCGCCTTGGGCAGCTAGGTCCTCAAGGGCGAGGAGGTGGCGAAGGAGGAGAAAGGACGTCCTGGCAGAGGGCGTGGAGGAGAGAATGCGTTGATTCTGGGTGCCAGGGATGGCTGGGGGCATGGCAGGGGTGCTGGGAGATGGCTTGGCCACAGGACCAGCCTGTGCTGGGCCTCGGTTGCCGGGACCAGGTTCTCCTAGCAGAGGCTGGACTTGGCCGCCAGCTCCTCCCCTGAGGATGCCCAGGAGAAACGGAGAAGGGACCCTCAGGCGTGAGGCAGGCCTGTGTGGAGGCAGGGGGTGGACACAATGGCCCTGGACAGGTCTGACTAGGATGGCCTGACTCAGAGGTCACTGGACGGGGCAGAAGCTGCCCCGACCAGAGAGGTCCGTCCGTGCGCCCTTTGCTGAGCTCTGGGCAGTGGCCGACAACAGGGGACTCTGTTTCAACACTGAAAGTCCCAAGTCCCAGGAAACCCCTCAAGCCCAGGCAACCCGGGATGGTGGGTCACCCAGAACGCGTGTCCATGGAGGCCTCCCCCTCCCCCACCAATCCGGGAGATGGACGGACTGACCGCCAGCCATTCTGCGCCTACTATGGCGCTCGCCTGGCGCCACATCTGCCAGGCTCCTTTGACGGCGGCTTCTGAGGCCGCCCTGTACACACCCGTCTCCCCGGACCACCCTGCCTGTCCAAAGTGCCCCCCAGGCTGGAAGGGCATTCCTGGAAGCCCCCCACTGCCCACAGGGTCTGGGCAGGCAGGAGCCGGCCCCACACAGGGGGACTGTGTGTCCAGGCCTCACCGCACCCACTACGGCAGGCCAGCGGCCCCCAGCCGCCCCACTGGTCATATAGAGGGCCCATTGACACCTCGGCCTTGAGGTGGCCGCATCAAAGTGGAGGCTTGCTCCGTTACCTGAGGCGGAGGGGGCCTGGAGACGATGCCCTGAGCAGCAGGGCCCGAAAACCTGACCTCACAGAGGCTCTGAGAGGCAGGAAGAGAGCAGCGTCCTGTGACCCCAGTCTTGCCTCTGAGCCAGCTGGGACTCCTCCACTGGTGGGGAGGAGCTCAGGGTCACCAGCTCTTATTGCCATCTCCTGGGGCCACCTCACCTGCAGACCCTTCCTCAAATCTGCCACCAGGAGTGTGCCCCACTGGTCATCGGGAGTCTCACCCAACCTTGCAGACTAAGCTCGGACACTCTCTCTGCCAGGAGTCAGCCTGGGGTGGCCTGCAGCCACTGGGAGCTCTGTACTCCTCTGCACCTCCGTCCCGGGCCAGCCTGGGACGCAGCGAGTGGTTCCCACTCTAGTACTGAGTAGCCTGCCTTACGTGGTAGGAGTAAAGGGAAGGAAAGGAAGCAGGAAAGAAGGAAGCAAGGGGGGAGGGAGGGCCGCCGTTAGCCCTCAGTGGATGTAGAGCCCGGGCCCTCATCACCGGCCTCTTGGAGGAAGCCCCCCAAACACAGGGGGCTGGGAGTTGTGGGACGGGCTCGGAGCGAGACTCCAGTCTTGCCTTGAGAAGGCACAAGAATGAGCCAATCCAGGAGAATGTCAGAGCTGGGAGGCAAAGAGTGCCCCTCCTAGTGTTACAGATAGGGAAACTGAGGTTCAAAGAGGCCTGTGGTCTTATGAAAGGTTGAATTCAGCAGCAGGAAAAGCAACTTTTCTCAGCTCCTTGGGGCCAACCATCTGCTTTCCACGTAGTTTAGGAGTCAGACAGACCAGGTTTAAGCTGCTTGGTAGTGGGGTGACCAGGCATGTTCATTAGCCTCTTTGAGTCTTAGCTTCCTCCTCTGTGAAATGGGCTTGTCACACTGACCTCAAAAGGTGGTTGCAAAGAGTGAATGTGGCCCTGCCCGGAAGCCCAGCGCAGGGCACCTGGTATGCAGTGAGCGCTCGCTCGGCACATGCAGGTCTCCTGATCGGTCAGGCCTCTCGGCGCCTCCAGCCTGATCACTTGCCACTTGGCAGATCACGTGCCACTTGCCACGTCTCACCCCCTTGCTTTTTCCCCACACGGAGTCCTGGTTTTCTCGGGGCTGGAGAGGGCTGAGCAGGGGCAAGACTGCCCGGGCCCTTGCTAATGGCTCCCAGGGATCAAGGAGCGAGGTATTTGGTGAGGAAGCAACAAAAAGCACCGTTTTATGCCCAGGCTACAGCCAGACCCCGCCACTTCCTTGCTGTGTGGCCGCGGGCAAAGTGCCTCACCTCTCTGTGCTGCATATTCTCATCTGTAAAACTGGGAAAACTGACAGCACCCACCAGAAGGCTTGTTGGGTAGATTTAATGAGATAATGTATTTTATGCGTGTGACACAAGGCCTGGTGCAGAGTCAAGCCCTCCATAAATACCAGAAATTACTACTATTTAATGTTCTTCCTCTCTTTCTGCAAAAAGCCTTCTCTTGGACTCTGAGCAGGATGGGGAAGGTGAGAAACCATGGCTGCCTCCCGGGGGAGCCTTCCCGGCCCTCCCTTCTCCCGGCCCTGCCACTAGCGTCCCTCACCCCCACCCTGCAGGTGTCCAGAGGGAGCTCCTGGGAGCAGGGGCAGGCTCAGGCGACGCCCAGCGCTCCTGACTGAATGGTTACAGGAACAGAAGAATGAATGAATGGGCCACCGCTCGGCCCAAGAGGTTTCCAGCTTCTCTCCTCACTTCCCCTTCGTCGTCTGGCTTTTTCTTTGAAATGTTTGCTGGCGGGAGCCTGAGCGCTCCCGTCCAATAGCTGCAGGCAGCGTGAAGGTTTAGGTTCCTCTTTGGGGTTTTCTTTCGAGTCTGGGAAAAGCTTTTTTGGCAAAAGGTTCAGACTTACGTGTGGGCGGAAAGGGCAGACGCGTGTAACTTATGATTTGCAGGGTGACCAAAGTCAGTCCCCGCCAAGGGTCCTTCACTGTGGGACACGGTGACTGACACGGCATCATTATCACGCCGTCCGTGTGGTGTTTGGGCCTTTGTGCATGCAGGTCCCTTCCTGTCGTGCACACCTGGGTGTCAGAGTCCGCCTGGTCTGCTCACCTTTGTTGGGAGGGGTCAGAAGGTGGGAGCGAGGAAGCAGAAGGCATTCAGCGAAAAGAACACCTGGAGAGCTCAGAGGGTGACATGGAAGAGGATGGAGAGGACAGGAGAGGTCCATTTTGGTCATGCCCCTGTCCCCAAAGCCAACACCTACAGCCCCAACAGCTGCCCCCATCCGAGGCTTGCCCTCCGGTTCTCCCTCAGAAGCAGGGGCAGCAGACAAGACCTGCTGCAGGCCCCACCCCCAGCCCTGAGCACCCTGTGCCTTGGGAAGAGGCACTTGGGTCCAGGATGGACGGAGCGAGAAATTCCATGTCAGGAGGAACAGGGTCCGTGGGGAGAGCCCAGACCCCCACCTCCCCTACAGAGCAGCCGCACTGCTGCCCAAAGGGAAGGGAAGCCAGCTCTGAGAACAAGGCACGTTAGAAAAAAGACTGGAAGGAAACACCAGAACGTGGACAGTAGTTAACGCTGTGTGGCACAGTGATGTCAAGGAATCTTTCCCTTAAATTCTTTTAGTGATTGTGTGTTTGCCAAACTTTTAAACACTGACTATGTATTACTTGTAAATTTAAGGGGAAAAAACCTTTTTTTTTTTCCAAAGAAAGAAAGAGGAAGAAGTAGCCCCACCCACCCTGAAGCAGGCGAGCTGGGGCTCCCGTGGGCCCAGGCTCTAGCCGGGAACCCGCCTGCCCAGCCAAGACCCCGCTGGCAGCCCCCCTCTCTGTCCTTCTTCCCAAGCCCCTGTGTCTGTCGCCTACATCCCTGCTCTGCCCTGCCAGGCTGGGGAGCAAGAGTCTGCCTGGGCCGGGCAGAGCTGCGCATACAGCAGGTGCTCAGGAAATACTCGTGGCCTGAGGTGTGCTCCCAATCCGGAGCAGTCGGCCTGGTTTCCCGGCACTCACATGTCCCCAGTGGACTCGGGAGGTGACGGGCATCAGGAACATACACCCCCCCCACCCCGTCGGCAGTGTATTTCAGCATTGTAGCTGTCAGTTACAGATGAGGAAACCGAGGCCTGGAGAGGAGGCTGTCTTTGCCCAAGCCATAGCCAGGGAATTGCAGAATCTGTTCTAAGCTCCAGGGTCCCTGAAATTGAGCCCAGCCCTGCGTCCACCCCAGCCCCACTGGGATGGGCTCTCTCCTCTGGCCACCCACGCCCCTCTGGCTTAGGTCCTTCCTACCTACGTAGAATCTCAGCCTTCTGGGACTCCTGCGAATGTTCCCAATACCCCGTAAAGTCCTCATCACAGCTCGATGTGCCGGGCACCACTACTTCCATCGTGGAGATGAAAATGCAAACAGACTCAGAGAGCCGGAGTGACTCGCTGCAAGTAACTAATAACTAATACTTAGGAAGAGGAAAGGGAACCAGGAGGGAAGAGGGAACCCTTTTTCTGGTGACTTACTCTGTGCCAGGCACTGTGGTGGTTCCTCTGCAAGCATATCTCATTTTATTTAATCTCTACAATAATCCATGTAGTCGGTGTCATCATTACAATTATCCTCATTTTACAGATGGGGAAACTGAGGCTCAGGAAAGGGAAGTGACTCACCCAAGGTCATGTAGTTAGTAACTGGCAAAGCTCAGGTTCATGCTAAGGTCTGTCTGACATCAAAGCCCGCCCATCAAACCCTCCCTTCCACCCGGCAGGAGTCTTCTCTTCCTTAAGGCCCAGATACACCACCTCCACGGAGCCCTCCCTGATATCCTCTGTGCAACCACAGCACCTTCTCAAATACTCCTAGAAGGCTTCCTAGAAAGGGTAGAGTCTGAGATGGGTCTAGAATAGGCAGATCTGGGAAGGAGGGGACCTTGCTGGTGCAGGCGCAGTGAACGGCGGGGTAAAGACGAGGAGGGCCCCGGGGGAAGGATTTCAGAGAGACGGAGGGCTTGTGAGTCCCATGGAGGAGCCTGGGGCAGAGGGTGGGCCAGGCCTGGGAGTTATGCCTGCCTTCAAGGCAGGGGTGAGGAGTCTGGGCAGAACCTGAGCTGGGCAGCGATGTGGGGCGAAGCACCCAATGATGCTCTGAAATAGGCCAGTGTAGACGTGGCCTCGAGAGCACGTACGTGTGTGAACCGAGACCACAGGGGCCTCCCGCACCCACTCAAGAGCCTATTTTTACCACCCTCCAGACACACGTCTGAGCAGCCGAAGCTCACTTGTTCTCAGGCACGTAGGGTGCTCCATGGCCGGCCACGTCTGCGGTCAAAAGCGGATAAGGGCGAAGGCTGGGAGCAGTCAGAGTGAAACCCGTCCTGGGAGAATCCCAGGAACCAGCGCTGGCTACATAATTTTCAGGGCATGGTGCAAAATGAAAATACAGGGCCCCTTGTTCAAAAATCATTAAGAATTTCAGGACGGCGACCACAGAATATCAAAGCAAGGATGGAACCGTTCTAAGCAAGGGACTCTGTGTGGCCGCACAGGTCACTGCCTGTGAAGCCGGCCCCGCCTAGACAGCCCTAGGCTGGAGGGGCACTCGGCCTGACCATAAACCTCCATCTGTGTCTCCTTCTTGCCTTTGACTTGTGCGGGCACCATCTCTCATGCGGTCCTACGATTTAGAAAATACTAATGAATTAAGCCTTGGGTGAGATCATACCTTGAAGATTTTAGAACTAGTAAGAACATTAGGGAAAACATGCATCCAACCAACAAACCCACCCCATCTGCATTTTAGGTTGTAGGACACCTGAAGATCTAAGAAATTTAAAAATAAACTCGGTAATCTCAACACCCAAAAAAACCGCTGTCATTCGGTGTATTTCCTTCCAGTCTATTTTTTCCCTGTCTAGTTTTTCCCTCGATGGGGTCTCTTCCCTCCACGTCTGAGTCAATTCAGAGATATATCCGAGAACCTCATCAATATTAACAGTCATTGCAGGGTGATAAAAATCCAGAATGCTTGGGACCAGAAGCATTCAGATTTTGGATTCTGGATTTTTTTGGATTTTGAGATCTTTGTGTTATCCTTAAATCTGAAACCCCAAATGCTCCAAAGAGCATTTCCCTTGAACATCATGTTGGCCCTCAAAAAGTTTCGGATTTTGGAGCATTTCAGATTTCGGATTTGGGGATGAGGGATACTCAACGTGTATACATATATCAGGATTAGTCTAGGAATAATCTAGAACCACGCTGTCCGATAGGACTTTCTGTGATGATGGAGATGTTCTATGTCCATGCTGCCTGACACGGCGGCCGCTGGCTGCACGTGGATACAGAGCACTTGCAGTGCTGCAACTGAGGAACTGAATTTTTTATCTTTCTTCATTTCAATATTTTAAATAGCCACATGTGGCTAATGGCTTGTTGGACCATGCAGATCTAAAATAGCACATGCGCAACTATTAACCGGGTTATCTCTTAGGGTAAGGTGATCGAGTTTTTTTGTTTTACAACTCAAAATGTTTGAAAAGTTTTATACATAACAAGCATGTATTGCTTTTGCAATCAAAAGAAAGCTACTGAAGATTTTAAGTTTTTGATACATTCAATGCTACAGGAAAAAAAAAACGTTAGATTTTTAAAAGCATGTCATGGGGGAAGATTGATCCTGGCAGAATGGCATCTATTTTTATTTTTCCTATCCATATGTAGAAGAAAGAAAGTGGAGTTTAAAATCAAAAGCTGTGGGTTTGTCTACTGGATCTGCCACTTACTGGCTCTGTGGCCACTTAACCTCCATGAACCTCAATTTCCTCATCTATAAGATGGGGATATTGATGCTACTGACCTCTCCAGGCTGCTGTGGGGACTGAATCAGACAGTGAAGGTGAGACCAGGAGGACCAGCCTGCTGATGGGTGTGCATTACCGAAGATAATTTCTGTACAGATAGAGGTAGACTGTCGCACCACTGCGAGGGAGTCTGACAGCTCTGGCTCCCTCTGCCATTTCCTAGAAACCAGGAAATGAGGGTGGTATCTCCTAACCTGAGTTCAACAGTGTTTTGCCGCAGGACTTTTCAGAGCCTTTAATATGCTAATGAATGAAAGCATCTGGAAGGGGCTGGTGTGCTGGGAAGCCCACTTTGAGAAAGGCTGCTCTAAGGAGAGCTACCAAATCCACCATGGGCTAAAGGTAATACGGAGGCAGGAACATTACCTTTTCAAAGGCCTAGGAAATCTTAGGAGACTTAAAGGAAAATCTGCTGAATCCTAAGTACTAAATGGAAAAGTACAAAACTGAAATTAATAAATGCATTAATGACTGTCTAGAAAATATCAATTATGACTCAACTCTTAAATAGTTACAATATTAGCAACAAATATTTACATAGCTCTTACGCTATGCCAGGCACTAAGTGCTTTACATATCTTTACTCATTTAATCCTCGCAATCCTGTAAGAGAAATGCTATTGTGAGGACCATTTTATAGATGAAGAAACTGTGAGGCCCAGAGAAGTTAAGCCACCTGCTTAAGGTCACCCAGCTAGGGTTCAAACCCAGGCAGCCTGCATCCAGGGCCTGTCTTCCTTTGTCTTCCATCGGCCCTGTTCCTTGCGAAGAGCTGGTGGTACTTCCACAAGCATGGCTCACGTGTCCTCCAGCCACATCCGGAAATGCTGGAGGGACTTGGGGGTGAGGGGAAGCCAGCCAGAATCAGCTCTGACACTTTCTGGCTGGGTGAGTCATTGCTTTCTCTTGGCTCCAGTTTCCTTACCTGAGAAATGGGTCAGTAATCATTTGAGGACCAAGAGAGGGGAGATTCTTAGAACCCAGTGAATGCCCCACGCAGAAGGCACTCGAGCCCTCTCTTTCTCCAGCGCATAGTTGGACAAACAGGCACAGAGAGATGGAACATGGCCAAAGCTGAGCTCAGAAGGCACCCAGGGAGCCAGGCCAGAATCCCTCGGCCACCCCAGGCCCATGCAGCACACATAGGAAAAGGGCTTCTTTCCCACTGGACAGGTGCCCATGTTATCCTTCTGACAACACTTTGAGCACTTTGGTGGGCATCTCTGGGCTCCTCTCCCTAGGTGCCGCAGCTCCCCTTGGGGCCCCTTCTACCTACTGCAGGTTCTGCCTGATCCTGCAGGTGCCTCCTACCCTGGGCACCCTGCAGAAGTCCCCTGGAATTTCCGTCAGGTCCCCTATTCAGGGTGCAGGGCACGCACACAGGCACGGCCCTGTTCATGGCCCCTGTGCTCACCCAGGTGCACATCCCTCCACCCTAAGAACAGAGACCCACCCCACCCCTCAGTCACCTAAGAGATCATGTCCCAGGGCCACCTGGGGACCCCCATGCTTGGGTTTAACGCTCTGCAGTCACTGTATTGAAATTCTTGATGTTAACTTTGAATTGGCGTTTGGTAAGCAAATCCGATGGGACAGAGGGGCATGCCTGGAGACTCGGGGGGCTTGGGTGCTGGCAAGGACATGAGGTGGGCATGGGAGGCATAGGTACGTGCATGCAACCCACACAGCAATTTCAGGGTGGCCCCTGGGTGTCTGTGAGGGTCTGCACCTCCCCCACAAGCCTCCCCATGTCCAAACAAGTGCAACAGTAGCAAATAAAAAGCATCATGGTAGGTCAAGAGACCACAGAAGAAAGGGAAAGCTTCCTCTCACCCCCATTTTTTGAACAGGGGCCCCCTATTTTCATTTTGCACTGAGTCCTACACATAAGGCAGCTGGCCCTGCCTAAGGACTGGGGGACATGCAGGGCCCCCAAAGATACCGTGCAGTCAGGGAGGGGGCCCAGCCTAGGTCTGCCCTGTTGCTTTTTTCTAAGTGGGAGGAGGTAGCAATAGCTCCTCGGGTCTCCTGGGAGGGTCAAGGGCCCAGGCAACAAAAAAAAAAAAAAAAAAAAGGAGACCACAGCATAAGGACTTGAGGGACTCGGGAATGTGGAAGTCCCTCCAGTGGCTACCCTGAGCTCTGCCTAGCTGACTCCTGGGTGGCCCCATGCTTGCAGCTGAGGCCTGCCCTCTGCCAAGTGCACGAGGGGAGCTGGGCTTCTAGGCAGATGGGATTTCCTGGTCTGCTCCAGGGAGGCTCGGCCCAGAGTGGCAGGCCCGGGGAGGTGGCCGGGCTCCTGATGGCCTCTCACCCCTGCCTGAGTGGACTGTGCGCTTGGTGAAGCAGGCCCCCGGCCTTGGCGTTTGAAAAGTAGCAAATGAAAAGCTCACAGAGGCTCCTGCCGAGTGAGGGACGTAGGATCACAGCTCAGGCCGCTAACAGGCTGGGGTCAGTGACAACCTGGATGAGCACTCAAGCTGTGGTCAAGACTGGCACTCGGCTTGTGGCCATTTGGGGGCTCAGATGGGGGCCTTGTCTGCCTTGTTCACAGTCTGAGTCACAGGAGGCGCTTGGTAAATGCCGCTGGGGGAGTGAACAAATGAATGGTCTCCCGGGCCGGGCCGAGGCTGGAGTCCAGCCCTGGACCCGGTGGAGGACTGGCACTGCCCACCCAGCCACGGCCGGATTTGCGCCTTGGCTCCGCCGCTTGCTCTGCGAGGCAGATGTTTAACCCCCTCTTAACTATTTCTCCGCCCATGCAATGGGGGGAACAGCGGTACCCCCTCCCAGGTTGTTGGACAATAAACCAAGACAAGTTTAAAGTGCATGGCTCCCTCGCCAGGTGCTCGGTGTGCGGGGACTCAGGTGACTGTGTTGAGAAGACCCACGGCCCCCAGCCCTCAGAGATGCTCACCCACGCTCTTCACTCTGGTTATAACATCTCAGGCTTTAACATGTTTATGTGTTTTGCTGTATTTTCCAAGTTTTTCCATGGTGCTCACAATATCTGTATCATGGGGGCAGGGGCAGGGGATTCCATTAGTGTTATTTATTTATAGTATTGTTCAAATAGACAATAAATATAGGAGGTCACTCAGAGTCTGCCCCCCTCAAGCAGTCACTGGGGTTGCAGCTCCCAGGGGCCCTGACAGCGTTTGGGTCTTGTGCCCGCACCCCCTCTCCAAGAGTGCCCCTCCCCCACATGTGCCCCCTCCCCGCCCACACACACACACACACACACACGCACCCGCCTTCAGGTTAGACGAGCACCAGCTGAGGGTTTCCGGTAGGACCCACGGGTGTGCTGGGGCCTCTGTCACATGCGGCCCCAGCACAGCAGCCAGAGTGTGGCCCCACCTCCAGCTCAGGCCGCCTGCCCTGGGTGCCACCCCACGCGCACGTGTGAGCCCACACGCACCTCACACAGGCGTACACGCCTTCAGAGGCCGTGCCCACTGCAACAGACACTGGCTTTTCAGGAACCCCTGCCCAGGGGACCAAGGGACACCTGGCGGTATGGTCTGAGGGAAGCTACAGGGGGAGGCTGCTTTGTCCCTACCCAGGCTGGTCCCTGATGCTCTGGCCAGAAAAACCCTCCTCTTCCTGGGGTCCCAAGATACCTGCCCCAGCTCCTGTCCACGGGGCTGATGCTTCCGGAGGGCCAAAGCCTCCCAGGAACCTGTAGGATGTAACAGGGTGAGGACCCCAGCTCAGACAGAGGTTTCCCAGCTGGGGGCAGCTTCAGAGATGCCGGGGGAGGGGGCTCGCCTATCCTCTGACATAAGGGGAAACTGAGGCCAGGAGAGGGAGGGGCCTGCCCCTCCCACCCACCCCCCCCAGCGAAGGTAGAGGTGGAAGCTCACAGCAGAGGGCAGTGAGGAGGCCAGTCCTGCTCAAACCTCTCGGGGTTTGGGCTCCTTGCCTGTCAAACAGGCGCCACTCAGGGACCCTCCAGCTCTGACAGTCGGTCTGCTGGGGGCTCTGGAAGGCTCCAGGGAGCTCTGGGTGAAGTCTACACAGCTCCCTGGGTGGTGGGGGAAAGAGGATGCAAATAGGAGGGGTCCCCAGGGGCCTGTGTTAACCCCCTGAACTCATTTCTGGCCTCTGCTTCCTGTGGGGTCAGTTAAAAAATAGCCTCCCATCTGCCAGGGCTGGGGTGGGTCAGCCTCCGTCGGGGGCCCTCAGCCCTTCCCAGCCCAGCCTAGGACTGAGGCCTGCCCACTCCAGCCCCGGGAGACCAGGCTTGGCCGCCTGCGGCGAGGCGGCCATCTGAAGCACTCTCTCTCTCTCTTTGACTCAGCGCTTAGTATCGACACCCACTGAGCTCAGAGCAGCCGCAACTGCGACCCGGGTGGCTATTGTCTGAATCCCTGCTCTCCCGTTTTACAGATGGGGAGGGCGAGATGCAGTGACCTCGCAGGGCACACGTGGAACCAAGACGGGGGACAGGATGTGGGCCAAGGCTTTTAGGCCAAAGCCTGTCCTTGCCTCCTTCCGGGTGGTGCTGGGACTGTGCCCCATCGGGTAGCAGGCGGCAGATGTAGTGGGGCCGTGTCTTGACACCCCCAGATTACAAGACCCAGGGCCCACGGCAACCTGGGGCAGCATGAGCAAACCCTCAGTGTTCTCATCCGTGAGATGGGAGACAGCCGTCCCTCCCTCCCAAGGCAAGCGTGAGGACGCACAGAGATGAGCAGGGTGTGGCACGTGACAAGCTCAGCCAGTGAATTGTTAACAAGTATGAAGTCTACACAGGCCTGAGGTCCCAGCATCGTCAGATCGTGGTGAGCTCTGTGGCTATTCGGGTTGGAACCGAGCATCTGAGATGGAAACAGTGAGCCTTAGACCATAGCATAGATAAATGGCTGAATAAATGGGCATTTTCAGCCTCAGATGGACCCAGAGAGGGACCGGGGCTTTTCTCCGGAAGAGGTGTATTAATGCCTCCAGCTTCCTGTCAAGCCGAGAAGCCAAGCCTGCTAGTGGGAGTGAGGCAGGAGGCGACCAGAGCCGGACGGTGTCCACACCGGGCTCAGCAATTCCAGTCCCAGGGGAATCAGGATGTGGCCACGGCGTCCAAATAAGGGTGTCCCCTGCAGCGTCTTCGTAATAACAGAAATCCCAAAACACCCTAAGCAGCCGGAACAGCTGACCACGAGGGAACACTACGGGGGTCCAGCCGGGGGCCTCTCCGCACCCCCACCCACCACGTCCACTCACAGCCACGGGCCCCCTGCCATCAGGAGAGGATGTCGTGACACAGGGGACAAACACAACATGTTGGGGAGTCTCAAAAGCAGATTTAAAGCAACATGTACTGATGTTCCCAACAATCTAAAAGAACGGAAGGAGTGAAGAGAGGGAGGGAGCAGGGAGAAGAAGGAACCAGATCTGTACCTACAGTGACGATACCAGAAGGCTACAGACCGAAACGTTAACCATTGTTCTGGGTGGCAGGATTATGGGTGGTTTTAATTTTCTTCGTAATTTTATTATTTTCCTATTTTTCTTTAATGAATGTGTATTATTTTCATAATCATAAAAAATGTGTTTTGTTTTAAGAGATGGGGGGGCATTAGGGATTGTTCTTCCCCTTTCATAGACTCTGAGACTGAGGTCCAGAGTGAGAAGGGCGTCGTTCATTCATTCATTCACTCACTCATTTGTTCATTCATTCATTCATTCTCAAATGTTTCCAGAAACTTCCCTAGAGCCAGACTCAATTCTAAGTTCCATGCCGAAGAGCTGAAAGTGACCTGTTTCTGTCCTCAGGTAGGTCACAGAGCTGAAAGTGACCTGTTTCTGTCCTCAGGTAGGTCACAGTCTGGGGGAGTGAAGGACACAACAGCAAGTCCTCACAACACATTTGGACAAGGCGCCAAGGGCAGAGGGGAGACGGAGGAGGCCGGGTCCTCCTGAGAGTGTCAGAGATGGACTCACTAACAGGGAAAAGTAGGACAGGGCTTTGGTGTATGAGCAGGAGCTCTGCAGTCAGAGAATGGGAGAGTGTACACCTCCAAAAAGACACCCTGGACTTAGAGAGAGAACCTGCTGTGTTCAGGGGAATGAGTGGGTGGAGAAACAATGCTGGAACATTCCGTGGGCCAAGTTTTTATACTTTGCCCTGTAGGCACTCTGGAATCCTAAAAGGATTTTTTTTAAGCTAGAAATTAATGCTAATTCATTCATTTATTTATTTCACTCACTCAATAGATATTTATTGAGATCCTGGTATATAACCAGGAACTAGTTTAGGTGCTGGGGATGGAGCTTCCAGATAAAAATACAAGACACTAAAATCATGTGAATTTCAGAAAAACAATAACTGCAATATTTGGGGCAACTTTATACTAAAAAAGTGTTCATTGTTTATCTAAAATTCAATTTAACTGGGTGTTCTGTGTTTCTATTTGCTAAATCTGACAACCCTGTCTGGGAATGCAACACCAAACAAACAAAAAAATCTCTGCCTTCCTGGAGCTAACATTCTACAGGGAAAAGAGACAATTCATCTTCGCAAGTGAAGGTCCCAGTCACCAGGCAATGATACACGTGCTGAAGTTCCACAGACCTGGGAAAGGAGATAGATTAGTTTCCTGTCGCAGCGGTAACGAATTATCACAAATTTAGTGGCTTAAAACAACACACATTTATAGTCTTACAGTTGTGAGGGGCAGAAATCCTACATGAGTCTCCATGTGGCCAAGATCGAGATGTCAGCAGGGCCTTCATGGAGGCTGTGTGGGAAAACTCGTCTCCTTGTCTCATCCAGCTTCTAAAGGCCACCTGCTTTCCTTGGCCCATGGCCCCTTCCTCCATCTTCAAAGCTAGCAGCTTTGGGCCAAGTCTTTCTCCTCCTGCCATCTCTCTGGTTCCCTAATCAGTTGTCCAAATCCCATCTCCCTCTGACTGTCCTTTTCTGCCTTCCAGTTCCATGCGTAAGGACCCTTGTGATTACATGGGGCCCACCCGGATAATCCAGGATAATCTGCCCATTTTACAGTCTTTAGCCTTCATCACATCTGCAAAGCCCCTTTTGCCATAGAATCTACAGGTTTCAGGATTAGGAATGTGGACATCTTTGGGGCCACTCTTCTATCTACTACACGGGATCAGAGACAGCCTCTTGGAGGGAGCAGCAGGGACCTGAATGAGATGAGGAGTTGAGCTATGCAAACAGAATGCCAAGGGCTTTCCAGGTGGAGGGAACAGCATGTGCAAAGGCCCTGCGGTGGGGCTATGCTAGGCGTGTTTGACAGCAGTGTGGCAGGAGCCGGGTGAGGGAGGGGCAGAGTGGAAGGAGATGAGGACAGAGAGATGGAGGATGGGGGGCATGTCATGTAGAGTCCCATCAAGGCTAATTGCAAAGGGAGAATCAGTGACCCCTTCCCCCTCCTGCTCCTCAACTGTCCCCAACCCCCAACCCTAGTACCACCCTGTCTTGCTAATCTGATACCCACTCCAAAAGTACTCACTTTGTAATAGGAAACCCTGTAAGGCCCTAAGAACTAAGTCAGTAAGGTTGAAGCCCCGAGACAGGCAGTGAAGAAGACATTTTACAGCGGGGAGGGGCACATCCTTACCTCCCCCAGCACCAGGAACTCAGCAGTCTTCACCATTATCAAAGGCCAAACTCTTCTCAGAAGTATCACAAGATAAGAAGGAAGAGGGTTTCCCTGCAACATGAGAAACTCAGGTTAGATGTTTAAAAGGACTTCCTGCACGCCAGGTCCTGACTGGGGGGGGGGTCAAGGCCGGTGGCCTCAGGGGCCTCACGTTCAGGGACCAGCTGAGCTCCCAAGATGACCTGGAGGAGTAGTAAGTCCTGACCCTGGGCTCTCTTTGGCTGCTGACCACCCTGTGACCTCAGCAAGGCACATCCCCTCTCCAGACCTGCTTCTCCAACACAAGGGGGCTGGACTCAGATTTTCAAGGGTCCTCCCAGCATTGACCAGCTGTGATTCTCATACTCTATGAGTCTCTGATTCTAGGGATCTTATGTTCTAGGACAGAAACCTCGTAGCTGTGAGACTCTGGCAGGTCATTTGACCTTGCTGAGCCTCAGTTTCCCCATCTGTAAGCGGCGATGATCATAAAACCCACCTCCTAGGGTGGGGTGAGGATAAAAAGAGTTACACTGTATAAAGCGCTCAGAACTGTGCCTGGCATACAGTGAGCGCTCAATAAATGGGAGTGACGATGGTGAAGATTCTAACATTTCAGAGTCTCAGGTCCGTGACCCTGTCTCCAGCAGCCTGATATTTGCTGGCTGTGGGATTCCGAGTCCCCAGACACCCCCCACTGCCAGCGTGCCCCCAGCGCCTGGCCTCCCCCACGTGCTGGGTGGCATGCCTGCCCCGCAACCACATGAAAAGCCATTCCCCCAGGGTGTCCCCACACCTGGGAAAACCGGCAGTCTGCCCGGCGCTGGCCCCGCCCGGTGGCTGGAACACCGGGCAAGATCAATGACCCGCCCGGCTGGGCTCCCAAGGCCGCCACCTTGTTCCAATCAGGGCTGGGCGCCTTCCGCTCCGGACCCCCGCCCGGCCTGAGCTGCTGCCCCCTCCAGGGCCCTACCCAGCCGTCCACGTTTCCAGCCCTGTGACCTCTGGGGAGCGGTGCCCACTGCCTGCCTGCCTGGACTCGGGCGGTGGAAGAAAACGCAGGAGGACGGGCGGCCCCGAGGAGCACCAGGCTGGGAGCTGGTGGGCTGGGTCTGGGCCTGGCATTCAGGAGCCAAGTAAGGCTGTCCCTCTCCTCGCTAGCCTCAGTTTCCTCAGCTGGAAGTCAGGCTACTTAAATTTACCCCATCTGGTTCTCGGGGCTGTTGTGGGAGAAGCAAAAGAGATAAAAGGAGGAAAGGAGTCTTAGGAACTGGGAAAATGGGCCGTGCAGAGGAGGGAGGAGAAAGCAGGTGGGTGAAGCCGGTTCCCACCGTGCAGTGGGGTCTCCTACCAGCTCCTTCTCCCTCCTCTACTTGGGTCCTTCTCAGCCCTCAGGTCTCAGCTCTGATGTCACCTCCGCCGACAGACCTCCCCTGACCACCCTGTCTAAAGTATTGGTGACGACCCCTTCTCTCTCCACCCACCAGGTCACTCTCTACTACTTTACCCAGTCTGTTTTCTTCCATGTCCTCAGACACTATCAATTATTGGCGTGTTTACTTATTCACCTCTTTGTCTGTCTTCTGTCTTCCCTGCTGGAATCAAACTCCGCAGAGCTCCACGGCTATCTTGCCTGTTGCTGTATCTGGCACCTAAAGCAACCCCTGGCACATGGTAGGTGCTCAATAAATGTTTGTTGACTGCATGAATCTAGTGCCTGCTCTTCTCTGTCTGTTTCTTACTTCTCCTTTTCCTTCCCATCCCATGTCTTCCCCAGCTAAGCGCAGAGCTCCCCAAGGACAGGACTGGGACCCTCTTCCCCTGGGGATGGGGATGGGGACAGGGACAAGCCCAGGCCTCTGTGAGCTAAAAGGGCCTTTGGATCATCAAGCCCCCTCAGGACTCGACTGAGGCTCAGAGATGAGGCAGTGAGAGGGTCTGAGGGCTGGGTCTGAGGGCATTTGGTGGGCTTCCAGAAGCCCACTCAGGGACAGCCAGAGATGCACAGGTGAAAAATGTCATGTTCCTGCCAGTGACAAACTCATGCCAACAGCAAATGACAGAGTGCCCAGTGTCTGAGCCTGTGGCCTGGACCTGCCAGGCGGGATTTATGGGCCTGCGTTAGTCTCTCTCTGGCTGTGCCCACATCCTCAGCACCTCCCGGAGGGCCACAGACCTGGGAAGGAGGAGGGGACTCAGCTCATCACACAGGGCTGGTGCCGCGCTGGCAGCAGATCTCCAGGCAGCATCCCTCAATGCTAGCCATCCTCCCCTGCTGGCCTTTCATCCCTGGGGGGTGAGCTGTGGACCCTGGGGCCACCACGACCCTGGGGCCACCACTCTGTCTTGCCTCCATGGAGTCCGTGCTTTCCACGCAGCCAGGTCGGGCAGCACAAACGCTGGGATCGGGCCACTGAGGTTCAAGGCTCAGCTCTGATGCTCACCTGAACTTGAACAAGTTCCTAACCTTCCTGCGCCTCAGTTTTCCTACTGTTACAATGGGCTTGATGATAGTGGTACCTAACACATAAAGTGTTTCTGAGGATTAAATGAAGCGATGTGTATCGATGTATATAGCATTAGCTATTAATACTATAATTGAGGGGCCTGGCCCCTGGGGTGAGGCTGCTGCAGACAGCAGGGCCCAATGTTGACATCAACAGATCTTGGGTCAAGTCCCAGCTCTGTCCCTTCCTATGTAGGTCCAGGAGACTTCCTCAGTGAACTTCAGTTCCTCGCCTGCGAAGTGGGCCCATGGACACGGGGCCGCTGGTGGGACCTGAGGAGTGCTGCAGGAGGCCTGCCCAGCATGGCTGCTCACCCAGAAATGCTGCCATGATGCGGGTGGCTTCAAGGGCCCCCGGATGGTTTGGCTGAGCATGGTTGGGTCAGAAATGGAGCTTTGCAGGCAGACAGTAGGCAGGACAATATGGTTGAGACAGGGACTTGGCCGAGAATAAACACACCCTAGCTTTGTGCATCTTTATACAAATTGAGACCTTTTGTCCATTTTTTTGTTCTAGGGCAGGGGAGACTTTTCTATTTTTTGTCTTTTGCTTTCCTTTAAAAATACTTTAAAATATTTTATTATAAAATATACATAGAGAAGAATGTATAAAATACAAGTATTGTTGAAAGAATAATAATAAAACAGACATCTGTGTACCCACCACCTGGCTTAAAAAAATTAGGCACTAATTGGACCTCAGGGCACCCACCAGTGTCTCCTCCCACTCACCTCCCTCTTCTGCCCCCTGCCATGGAGGCGCCGGCAGCAGAGACCACTCTCCTGGTTTTTGTATTGACCATTCTCCTGCTTGTCTTTCTTTCTGTTTATTATTTTATTTATTTTTTTTAATTTCAGTATATTGCAGGGATACAAATATTTAGGGTACATATCTTGCCTTTGCCCCACCCAAGTCAGAGCTTCAAGCGTGTCCATCCCCCAGACAGTGTGCACCATACCCATTAGGTGTGAATATACCCATCCCCTCCTCCCTCCTGCACCTGCATGACACCCGATGAATGTTACTACTATATGTGCACATAAGTGTTGATCAGTTAATACCAGTTTGAAGGCAAGTACATGTGGTGCTTGCTTTTCCCATTCTTGTGATACTTCACTTAGTAGAATGGGCTCCAGCTCTATCCAGGATAATACAAGAGGTGTTGGATCACCATTGTTTTTTGTGGCTGAGTAGAACTCCATAGTATACACATATCACATTGCATTAACCCACTCATGGATTGATGGGCACTTGGGTTGTTTCCACATCTTTGCCATTGTGAATTGTGCTGCTATAAACATTCTATTACAGACGTCTTTTTCATAGAATGTCTTTTTTTCCTTTGGGTAGATGCCCAGTAATGGGATTGCTGGATCAAATAGTAGTTCTACTTGTAACTCTTTGAGGTATCGCCATATTACTTTCCACAGAGATTGTACTAGTTTGCAGTCCCACCAGCAGTGTATGAGTGTTCCTATCTCTCCACATCCACGCCAACATGTATTGTTTTGGGACTTTTTGATAAAGGTCATTCTCACTGGACTTCAGTGGTATCTCATTGTGGTTTTGATTTGCATTTCCCTGATGATTAGAGATGTTGAGCATTTTTTCATGTGCTTGTTGGCCATTAGTCTATCTTGTTTTGAAAAGTTTCTTTTCATGTCCTTTGCCCTCTTTTTGGTAGGGTTGTTTGATTTTTTCTTGCTGATTTTCCTGAGTTCTATATAGATTCTAGTTATCAGCCCTTTATCGGATGTGTAGCATGCAAATATTTTCTCCCATTCTGTAAGTGTCTGTTTGCTCTGGTTATAGTTTCCTTGGCTGGCTGTGCAGAAGCTTTTTAATTTGATCAGGTCCCATTTATTTATTTTTGTTGTTGCTGTGATTGCCTTTGGGGTCTTCTTCATAAATTCTTTGCCTAGGCCAATGTCTGTAAGAGTTTTCCAACATTTTCTTCTAGAATTCTTATAGTTTCATGCCTTAAGTTTGTTACCCACCATGAGTTGATTTTTGTGAGAGGTGAAAGGTACTGATCCTGTTTCAGTCTTCTAGATGTATGTCTATACTACCCAAAGTGAGCTACAGATTCAATGCAATCCCTATTAAAACACCAACATCATTTTTCACAGATCTAGAAAAAATAATTCTATGCTTCGTATGGAACCAGAGAAGACCCCGTATAGGAAAAGCAATCTTAAGCAAAAAGAACAAATTGGGAGGCATCAATTTACCAGACTTCAAGCTATACTACAAAGCCATAGTAACTAAAACAGCATGGTATTGACAAAGAACAGAGACATAGACCAGTGAAACAGAACTGAGAACCCAGATATAAAACCATCCTCAGATAGCCATCCAATCTTTGACAAAGCAGACAAAAACATACACTGGGGAAAAGAATTCTTATTCAATAAGTGGTGCTGGGAAAATTGGATAGCCACATGTAAAAGTATCTTGCTTTTCTGTATGTTCTTTTGCTTTCAATGTCATTTTCTATTTATAAGAGTAAAAATTCTGGGACAACCTGAAAGGCTGACAATAGAGGAAGTGACCTATTGTAACACTTAAAGAAGTTTATGGGGGAAAGCACATGGAAGATGATTTGTTCTCCCCATTTCACAGATGAGGAAACTGTGGCCTGGGGAGGCCCAAGGTCACATAGCTGGCAGGTGGAGATGCCAGGGTAGGAACTCAGAGTGGGTACACCTTAAATCATGAACAATTGGGCCAGAAATGGAGCTTTGCAGTCACTCTGTCATTTGTTCAAGAAATGCTTACTA
Source organism: Lepilemur ruficaudatus (assembly GCA_963574885.1). Taxonomy (NCBI): domain Eukaryota; kingdom Metazoa; phylum Chordata; class Mammalia; order Primates; family Lepilemuridae; genus Lepilemur; species Lepilemur ruficaudatus. The sequence continues at coordinate 52,988 of CAUYRT010086821.1, read as the reverse complement.
TGAGCTGACCCTGTGCTGGATGCGCTAGTATGTGGTCCAAACTCCTGTCCTGTATAACAGTTGAACTCCCTCTATAATATCCTGGTCTCAACTTGAATACTTCCCAGGATGGGAAGCTCTCTACCTTTAGGGAGATGTGTCTCATTCTATTCCTAGCTGGCTGTCAATACTTCTTGTCCTTGTGTGGATCCTCACCCCATGTGGTCCCTCCCACCTGGGAGCACTTCGTAAGTCTGCCAGTGGAGCTCTTATCCCCAGGCCTGCTCTTCTCGCCAACAAAGTCCCCAGTTGCCCCAATAGTTCATAATGTGACATGGTTTCAATACTCTTCCCCAAGCTGAGGCCCCTGGCAGTGTCACATCGGCCCTAATGGAGGGGGCTCAGGCTGAGTCCCCCTCCAGGGCCAATTGGGCTGTGGCAGTTGCTGTTTCTGAGCTCCCACTGCATGCCAGGAGCCCCTTCACACCATCATTGAGCAGCAGGAATTGTCCCCATTTTACAAGTGAGGGGACACTCGTGAAGTGAGGGGAATGAAGCTCAGAGAAGAAACATGTCATGCCCAGGGCCTCCCAACCTAAAGCGGAACGCATGCTGCCTTGGCGACCCTGGCTGCAGGCCTCCGACTACACCTGCCTCTCTCTGAGCCAGGAGGACAGGCTCTCCTTATCCCCAAGGAACACTGAGGGCATGGAGGACTAAACTCAGCTGCTGAGGAAGGATCTGGAAGCCCCAGGCAGGCAAACCACCCTAGCTTCTGAATTGAGAGGTGGAAACTTCCACAGCCAGGGTTCAACTCCTCCCAGTGCTGACCTGAAGAATAAATCCAAAGTTCTGAGCCCTCATGCGACACCTGCCTCAACGTGTGTCGATTTGTCCACACAGTGGTCTATTGTCTACACAACCTTGATGTGTGTCTCTGCTGTGTGCGTCTGCACAGCTCTGTACGGGGGTTTACCTGTGCAGCCACACTAACGGGTCTGCACACGTCGATGCAGACAGACTCCTCCTTAGGAGTGGCTCTGCACACACATACATTTAACTGTTGACAGCTGAGGCTGCACTGTGACAATGTTGGCCTCCACGAGGGCTTGTTCATGTAGGGGTGTGTGTGAGTTGTCAGTGATCGTGTATGTGAGAGTGTGTCCATGAGCACATGTGCGAGTGTGCCCATGTAGGGTGTGTGTGTGCACATACCCTGTGTGCCCAGGATCCAGTGGAGACCTTCTCACCCTAGCTTCCCACCTCACTTGCCCCGCAGGTCCTGGAGTCTGGCCTTTCCGCCTCATTGTCTAGCCAAATTATAAGCCCTGGAAAACGGGTCTTTATTATGGGAACACTGACCCAGCCTAAATGTCACTGGGGAACACAAAGTGTTGCCATCACCTGGCATGCTTTTCTCTAAAGAGATCATCTTATCCTAGTCCATTTTGTGCTGCTATAACAGAAAACCTGAGACTGGGTGATTTGTAAATAGAATTAGAGAAATAGGAACTTACTTCTCACAGTGCTGTGGCCTGGGAAGTCCAAGGGCAGGCTCTGGCAGGCTGGGCGTCTGGCGGGGGCCGGTCTCTCTGCTCCCAAGGTGGTGCTTTGCGGCTGTGTTCTCCAGAGGGAGCGAACGTTGTGTCTTCACGTGGCTGAAGGCGGAAACGCACCGAGGGCCTAGGCCAGCTCCCTCCAGTACTTTTATAAGTCACTAATCCATTCATGCTACAGTGCCTTCAGGACTTAATCGCTTCCCAAAAGACCTCACCTCTTAATATCAATACAATCGGGATTAAGTTTCAACATAAGAACTTTGGGAGACATTCAGACCATAGCAGAAGATCTTCATTACCTGCCAAGAAGCCCTAACTGTGACTGCCGGGCGTGGGCACCTAGAGTGCTTGACAGGCCAGAGTGGGCTGGTGGGGGCAGGACAAGGGTGAGCTGACCGCACGCTGAGGCTGGGCCCTCCAAAGGCTTGTGCAGAGACAGCTGGGCCAGCAGACAAGAGCCCTAGAGTCAAGCCCAGCTGCCAGTAAGCATCCTGTGTGACCCTGGGCAGGTCCCTGACCCTTCTTGGGCTTCATTTTCCCCATCTGAGAGATGGGAAAATAAGAAGACCTGTTATAGATTAGTATGAAATTCTAGAATGTTGAAGGCACGCCTCCTGGGGATTTAGATGTGGTCCAATGCAGTCCCTGAACAGGAGTCTGAGGCCCAGAAAGGGAGGGGACTTGCCCACGGTTACCCAGCAAGAAACAAGGAAATGCCTCCCCTGGAGCTAGCAGCCAGGTCCATGACCCTCAGGCCCAGCCAGGTTATAGGACGTGGCAGTCTTTGGGCTCTGTTTAGCCCCAACTTTCTAAGATTCATTGAGGATTTGAACACTTTTGAGTGTTCAAAAGGTGCAAGGTGCAACTGTTTCCCAACCAATGAGGAAAACTGGAGCATGAAAGAGTGGAAGAAGACACAAGGCAGGACTTCCAGGTGTTTAGAATGGAGAGGAAAGGGGGCCAGGGCTCCAGCTATATGCCAGACCAGAATCAAGGCAGTGACCCACATAGGGAGAGCTAATATGCTTCCAAGTGGCACAAACAACTCTAAGACTGAGACACCATCCCCAGCCCTATGGATACAGGCCTAGGTCCACCGTTGCCTGGGCCTTGATATGCCATTGACTGTGTGTGACCTTGAAGACCTTCACTTCTCTGGCCTGTTATGCCTCTGTCATCTGGTAATAGCCTGACTCTAGGACGCGGTGAAGATGAAATAGTGCAGAATGTAGTGGTTTAAAGCAGTTGCTTTGGGGTCAAGGGGACCTGAGTTCAAGTATAGACTTCCTTGCCACATGGAAGCGTCTCTGAGCCTCAGTTTCTGTATCTGCCCATTTTACAAAGTTGTTTTGAAGTTCATCTCAGGTGATATAAGCAAAGTGGCTAGCAGGTGATCCAAATATACTATTCCCTGGGCTCGGGCACATGTGGCAGCCAGGAGAGGTGTGGCAATTTTCTAAGGGGGGTGGCACCTGTAGTCAGGACTGGCTACATAATTTGGAGCCCCAGTGCGAAATGAAAATGCAGGCCGATTATTCAACAGATACTAAGAATTTCAAGGCAGCAGCAGCAAAGCATTAAACCAAGCTCATGACCCTGTGCGAACAGGGCCCTGTGTGACTGCATCGGTCACACGCCTGGGAAGCCAGCCCCGCCTCTGGATATCTGGGGCAGCTCAAACCCAGTCCAGGTGGAGCGGCTGAGCTTCCACCACTGCATGGAGGGCCACACTCCTCCCCAGGCTGCAGCTGGGACCATGGCCGCTGGCCCTGCCACTGTCAGTGGCCATTGGAGGCGCATGAAAGACGGACTGTTCTCCACCACATTATGCTCGTTTTTATCTCATGCCATGCATACAGCACATAGTTGATTTCTTTCCGCAAAGGGCTGTGCTTTTTTTCTTTTCCAAGGGCGACGCTGGAAAGCCATGTGGCTTTTATTGCTGGCAGGAATGTCTGAGGCGTTCCTTCACCACCACATGAAATGAAGCCCTAATCTTCATCTGCGTAAGGCCAAAGCCCCCAATCTCCTCCAAGCCATCGGCCTCTGAGATTAATTAAGGCTTCACAAGGACTGACAGTCATTAGGACCTTTTTGGGGAGGTGGAAAATCCCTAATGGGACCGGCTGGGCCCAGGAGCTGCTGGGTGGGTGGTGGGCAGAGAGGGGGGAGAAGGAGAGGGGAAGGTACCAGGATCAGAGTCAGTGGGAGGTAGCTGAAGGGGGAGGGGTCCAGACTCTGCCTCTGGTATTGACCTTGAGTGAGACCCTTTCTTTTCCTGCCTAGGTCTCAGTTCTGACATGTGATAAGTGGGGATTTGGATTTGGCATTTCAGAGCCTTGTTGAGTCTGACATTGTAAAATTCTGAATCCTGCCCATGATTCTTATGCCAGGATTCTAATTCTATTCCATGGTGGTAACTTCAAGCATCTGATTCTGGTCCATGAGAAAAGAGTGTAGTGGTCAGAAACTTGGGCTCTGGGGCTGGGCAGCCTGGAATTCTACCTACCTGGTTTCCCAGCTGTGTGACCTTGGGCAAGTTACTTAACCTCTCTGAGCTTCAGTTTCCTCACGTATAAAATGGAAGTGATAACTGTACCTACCCCATAAGAATGCTAAGAGGCATACAGGAGTATAAAGTGTGGGATGTGTGAGAGGCAACAGCCACTCAGGGGAGTCCTTTCTCTCTCTGCCTGCTGGAGCTGAAGCCCCGCCCTGGAGCTGGGGAAAGGGCACTTCACATCCCCTTGGGCTCTAAGCTACCCAGGTCCATATTGCCACACCCCTGCCCCAAGAGCAGAGTCCTCTGATCTGATGGCTCTGCTAGCAGGCAGCTCTGCACCCAGCCGCCGTGTGGATGGAGAATCCAGGCAGTGTGACCAGCCAGCAGAGTGGAGACAGACCCCTGATCAAGGAGCCAGCTGCTGGAAGGGCTCCTGAGAATGTGCCTGAACGTCTCGGGTTCTGAGGCCCAAGAAGGGAAGATCTTTGCCCTCCCAGCCCGGGTTTCCACATGTGCAAAATGGAAAGGATACAATCTCTACCCTGCAGAGGCACCTGAGAGTGAGCGACAATTGGGGGGAAACTTGTACCCCACAGCAGGTGTCCAAAAGATTAGGGCAATTATTAGTCCTAGACCGATACTCAAAGTCAGACCAAATAACTCTCTATTAGAATTATTTCCCTGACTTATAGATGACAAAACCGAGGGGCACAGAGAGAGGTAGGAAGACCCCACCAAGTGATGGGACTTGAAACCAGAACCCACTTCCCTGGCTATGGATGGAGCCTGCACCGTCTGCTCTGGCCCCAAGAGTGCTGGGATCACCTCTCCCTCCTCCGACCCTCCCTCTCACTCTCTCCCATCCCGAAGGAAGGAGCACCTTCTCACCACTGACCCATGGCAGGGTGGGGTTGGGCATGGGGGCGGGGGATCTGCGGCTGTGCTCACACAAGGGAGCTGGCACTAGCAATGCGCTGAGGAAGAGGGGACCGAGGTCACAGGGAAACCCGTCTGGGGTCCTGCGGGTAGACAGGTAGCCGGCCGGCAATTGGAGGGACCGTAGAAGCGCAGCCCTGGTGTTCAGATGGGGAAACTGTGGCCTAGAGTGAAATGCCGCCAACCCTGGCACTTCCGCGAAGGTTATATGGCGACGGGGTAGCATCGGTCGGGGCCGGGAGGCGGCGCCCGTGGGACTGTCAAGCCTGGGCCCTGAGCTGGCTGCGGCTTCCAGCAGGGCCAAGGTCAGCCCCGCCCCATTTGGGTCCCGCGCTGCTCGCTCCCAGGCCTTGCTGGAGCTCAGTCCAGACCCTGGTCACAGACCCTGGTCACGCCTCTCCCGCTTCCTCAGCCTTAGTATTGCCATCTGTAAACTGGGGACCATAGCCGATCCTGCCTCCTAGCAGGCTGGTTCTGAGGCTGAACGACAGCGGGTGATGGGAGGTCTCAGTATAGGGCCCTCTTGAGTGACCCTGGCAAGCCCTTCCAGCCTCAGGACCCAAGTTTGAAGGGTCGCTGATTTCCAAGTTCATGGCTGCTTAACAGATTTTACCACCTCCAGCTCTCTTGCCGGCACAGCGGCAATTTCAATATCTATATACACTGGCTCTTCCCATTACTTCACTCAATGGATGGGAGGAGAGGAGTGATGTGCTTAACCTAGTGCTGCCTCCACGCCTTAAATCTTGAGCCAGAGCAGGCTTTTAGCCTGGCTCTGGTCTTCCCTAGCCCTGCAGACTTTGGGCAATGTTGCTGTTCGTTTAAATGGGCATAACACCTCCGCATAACCAGCCATCGATCGTTGTGGGAATCGAATAATGCACGTAATGCCCAAGCACAGGGCACATGGCAAAACCTTGGCAAACTTGAGAGTTACTGTCCTTCCCACTTTACAGGTCAAGGGACCAAGGCTCAGAGGGGTGTAGACCCCGGGCAAAATCACACAACAGGAGGCAGTATCTGGGTCCTAATGCCCTGACCACCGTGATCTCCCATCCCCCTACCTCCCCTCCGAGTCTGGCCCTTCCCCACCCCCAAAAAGATAAAAGATCTCTGTAATTCCAGAAACACACTTGTCCTCCCACACATTCTGGATCCTTCCAGAGAGGAGAGAGACAGCCCCAGTGCTGGATTCTCTGGGGTGAGATCTCCTGGCCCTGCACAAAACCCCACAACCTAAATGTATGACTATTTACATTACTGTTTCTCACTAATTTACATATTCAGAAATCAGGATGCAGATGAGTCTTAGTTTACTTAGCAGCATTTTCTTTCTTTCTTTTCACAGCAAACAATTGACAGTAGCATTTTAGATGCGTGAAACATAATGCCCCTCGCCTCCTAGAGAGAACCTTTAATCCCCCCATTGTGACATGCAGCTGTTAGAATGGCCTCCATTGACAGAAGAAAGTGAGGATCAGAGAGGGACAGAGAGGACAGTCCCCTGTGAGCTCCAGGGCACTAGGCAGGACATAAGTTTCACCCTGGGTCCCTCTGGAGTGGGCATGTAGAGAGGCCAGACTGGGGAAGTCTCAGGTCTAGGAGAGTCCTCGGAGTCCTGCATGGGATTGGGCTCCTTCAAGACTCAGGATAAAGGAAACAGAGGCCTCCTGAGGAGAGGGAGGGGCTGACAGGGTCTGCTGAGGCCCAGTTGTAACTTAGGGAAGTGTCTGCCTTCAGGAGGGTGGTGGGATGTGGGCCGGTGGGTTTCCAAAGGGAGGGTCTGAGAGCCAAGGAGAAGGAGAGTCGTCAAGACCCAGGTTCAGGCAGCCCTGTGATGCTTGCTGGAAAACCCTCCTGTGAGCTGATGTGCCCAGAGCAGGTCACAGACGGTCCTCACCTCCTCCAGGCATCCCCCTAGGGGAACCAAGGGGAGGACGGACAGCTATGGACTAGGTTCTGAGTCCTGGTGAGCTCTGATCATTAGAATTGGACATTTCACAGATGGGAAGTGTGAGGCCCAGAGAGGGGAAGAACCACAACAAGTGTGACCTTATTTTTTCATAATAAATACAGTGACAGTTCCCCATGGATGGAGCACCCCCTATGTTCCAGGCCTGTGCTAGCACTTTACACACCATTAGTTGAGGAGGCCCCTATTAGTACTCCCACTTTACAGATGAAAGAAATGAGGCTGACAAGGTTTTAAGCAACTTTCCCTAGATGGCTGTGGGCCGTGGAAGAAGACAAACTCAGACAGTGGGATGCAGACCCGAGCTCCTTCCACAACCCATGGCTCTCTTAGGAGGTTTTCCAGAGCATGCTTGTCCCTTGGGTGGCACACTTGGGGGATGAAGTAGTTTTTGCCGTCAGGGATGGAGAGGAGGCAGGTTGACGATAGGTGGAACCAGGGAATTAGCTGGCCTGTTCCTTCCATCGGTTGGAGGGAAGAGGGAGAGGAAATGCCTGGCCACCCCAGATGGGGAAGGGACAGGGTGTCTGCATGTCCTGGGTGGGGGAGTGGAAGCTCTCCCTCTGACTAAAGGGCAAAAAACAGATGAAGTAGCTTTTGTTGGTTGGCGATCGATGGGTGGAAACTGGGAACTAGCTGGCCTGTTCTTCTGCGCGTCCACCCTCCAGAATGGGACGGGAAGGACTGCGCATTTCTAACGGGAGAAGCTTCTACTGGGGGGAGGACGCAGGGATCCTCCCGTACCTGCAGATGCGACGGCGCAAAGCGTCCGTCTCAACGGAGGTGAGGAAGGCAGCCTTGGGTTTGACACAAAGCTATCGGTTTGTCCGAAACGTGGCGGCACAGAAGGCGAGGCATCGGACGAGCCGTCTGTCCAGAAAGGGCAGCTCGTAGGAGGCGGCCGCGGCGCCTGGGCGCGGGGACCGCAGCTGGCGCGCATCTGGGCAGAGCCTGGCCCGGGAATGCGCGTCTGGCGGGGCGCAGGCGCCAACTAGCGGTGGCTCTGCTGCTGGGCTCCTGTCCTGGCGGCCCCGGCGGCCCCAGCGACCTCCGGCTGGGGACCTAAACGCCTACAACCCCCGTGCCTCCGTCCCGGTGCCTGCTGACGGCGAGCGCCCTCCCGAGGGCTGGAGCCGCGCCGAGTCCCACGCAAGGTGCCGGGGCCTACAAGACCCCCCATTCTTTGAAAAGCCGTTTGCCAACCCTCGGTAGGATGAGAAAGAGAAATCGGGCGGAGGCATAAGCAAAGGGCACGATGCAAACCGAAACCTCTCGACGAATCGAATTTACAAACCCCAGAAGCAGCGGGTCACGGCCCCACAACTGCTCGAGGGCAGCACGCGTCATCCGCCCCCGGCTCCGGGCCCTACCTGGCCACGACGCGGTGGGCCTTTCCCGGAGAAGCTCCCGGAGGTCAGATGCGCCAAGGCCGGGATCTCTCGCTTTCCTCTATTTTTGGCTCCCGGTGCCAGCGCTTCCGAGCGCGCGCGGGCCTGGCGACCGACAACTCCTAGGCACAGGCTCTTTGAAAAGGTCCAGTAAGGGACTCTTCCCGTCCTTGCTTTCGAGATGGCCTAAGGCGCTGACTCGAGGCTCAGAGAGAGGCAGGGGCTAGCTCTCCAGGTGGTCAGAGTTGGGCCAGAGCTCGCCCCCCCTGGAGCCACTCAGGGCTTAAATTCGTTTGGCGACGACGAAATGGTGCGTACTGGGCAGGGTCAGATCCAGGAGGAGATCTCGGGGCCACCGTCGGATCCTGTGCTTCTTCGCTCCCAAGGCTTGGAATTCGTCGTTTTGCACCTGCCGAGAGCACCGGAGGCAACGAAAATCCATCCCAATCTCCAAAGCGCTGGGGAGACTCGGCGCGTTCGATTCCCAGAGACCAGGGAGCGCACCTGGGGCGATATTTCGGCGTGAATGGGGGCTTTATCTTTCCTGTTCCCTCCCCGCTGTAGCCCGTCCCAAGGCCTATTCGACTGGCCCAGGAGGCGGGAGAGGAAGGGGTTGTTTGCAGTAAAGCCCAGAAGTGGTTGGGACGCGCGGCTGGGGAGTGGGAGCGGGACCCCAGAGCCCGGCGAGCAGGCGATGAATGCCTCGGCGAAGCTGTCAGCGTCCGTGCAGCGCGGCCAGAGCTCACCGGCCTAAGATGAGGCGGGCTTGGAGTCGCGGGGGCCACTTTCCAGCCACATAGAGGAAGAAAATTCTCTAGAAGCCAGGGCCCTTAGCTTTATAGCCACTCCGCAGTTTTCTTCTTGCCACGGACCCGCGTGCTGTTGCACAATGCAAGACCGTGGTTAAATGCATGGAAGAAAAAAATCGGGGAAACGCGTTTTGCAGGTCGCATTATGTTTTTCAAAGAGCCACAGGCTGCCACAACGAAGAACGATGCCTCGAGGCCTGCACGATCCTGAAACTTGTTTTGAGGGGAGATGGGAGAGGAAAGGGGCTGTTGGCCCCAGCCGACTGCGGGCCCGTGGGAGACTCCCTGCCGTCTGTCCCCAGGTTGGCACAGGGACCACTAAGGCCAGGACCAAAGCAAGACTGGGAGCTGCAGAGACCATCGGCTGGGCTGGCCCTGGACGGCATGAAGAATCCCGTGTGCAGAAGAGGCTCTTGGGTCAAAATAATTTAAGAGGGGCATGGAGGGAGATGAGTAACCTCTCTGGGGCAGCTCCCGGCGCCGGCGCCGTGTCACTGGCCGTGAAGCCCCAGCGGTCCCCAGCTGAGGGTGCAGGCGTCACAGGCCAAAAGCGGCTAGAGCTCGGGGAGGCTGGCTGCGGCCAGAGGGGAAGAGGAGGGAAAGGGTTGCGGTCCCCGTGTCAGGGAGCCGCGACCCGGAGAGGGCGGCAAGGGAGCTTTCTGGGGGGCCCGGACGTTCTAAACAAATTTCTAGCATCTGCTCCGGGCTCCTAGAACTCTCGGGGGCCCTCCGCCACCGCGCGCGGCCTCCGACAGCGGGCGTCCTCCGCCGGGGCGGGGCCTTCCGCCCCACCCCCTTGGGCGGCCCTCGGAGGGCCCGTTCCTCCCCCGCGAACGCCGCAGAGGTGCCCGCGATGGGGGCTCCGATTGGCTGCGCGACGCGTCGCTCGGCCAGGCCCGCCCCCGCGGGTCCCGGGTACTAACCCCGCGCCGGCGGCCACAGCCCCGCCACTTGATTCTCGAGGATTTGTTCTGGGGCTGCGGCTGCGGAGTCGGTGGGGCTGCCGCGGGCTGCGGGCCGGGAGGCGGCGGCACAGCCCGCGCGGGCCCCGCCGCGGCCCAGGCAGCCGGGAGCGCCGCGAGAGGCGGCCGCACGCGGGCCGCGCGCCCGGGATGCGGGACTAGCGGGCCGGCTGCGCGCGGCCGTCGGGGCGGCGAGGCCTCGCGGCGGGCAGGCCCCGGCGGCTCGTCCCCGGGCGCCGCCCCCTGCGACCTGAGGCCCGGGCCCCGCCGCTGCGGCTTTCCCGCTTCTCTCGGCAGCGGCGGCCGAGAAGGCGCCCGCGCCGGCCGCCCCCGGGGGAGCCGCGCCGCCGCCGCCCGCCCGGCGCCCTGACGGCCGCTGTTATGCGTATTCCTGTAGACCCGAGCACCAGCCGCCGCTTCACACCTCCCTCCACGGCCTTCCCCTGCGGCGGCGGCGGCGGCGGCGGCGGCAAGATGGGCGAGAACAGCGGCGCGCTGAGCGCGCAGGCGGCCGTGGGGCCCGGTGGGCGCGCCCGGCCGGAGGTGCGCTCGATGGTGGACGTGCTGGCGGACCACGCGGGAGAGCTCGTGCGCACCGACAGCCCCAACTTCCTCTGCTCCGTGCTGCCCTCGCACTGGCGCTGCAACAAGACGCTGCCTGTCGCCTTCAAGGTGAGTGCGGGACCCGCGGCGGGAGGACACCGGCCCTGGGGCTCCCGGCGTCCCAGCTGCAGGAGCCAGGGCCCCGGGAGGAGTGGGGAGGGGACCTGCCCGAGACTCTGCGGCGAGACCCGGGCAGCGGGGCCGAGGGCGCTTTTTGGCCTCGCTGCGTGCTCGGCCCAGGGACCTTGGCGTTCATTATCGGATGTGCCCCGAACGATGACTTTTAGGGGGCTGGCCCCCTCCACCTGGGCTTTGGGGAACCCTACGTAGAGACGCTGATGCGGAAACAAGCGAATGGAGCTTCGCTCGCCCCTAACCCGGATCCCTCGGACACAGCCCTGCGGGCAGCCGAGAACAGGGTCCCGGGACTGGGGTGAGGACACCGGAGGTGCGGTCCGGAGGGTGCATAGGGCCTACCCTCCACTGCCGGCTCCCCTCCTCCTGCGCCGCTTCAGAAACACTTCCTGCTCACACCCTCCACTTTGGGCTTTGGGCTTCTGAAATCGTACGCGGGGCCGGACTCCAGGCCAGGACCCGGAGCGTTGCACCCTAAATGGTTGCGCCGGAATATTCTGCATCCCCAATGGCAGGCTGCGATTGGGGTGCCCCCACCCCTGGCAGCCCCCAATCATTCAGAGGATCTTTTTCTCTATGCCAGGGAGTAGGCGACTGTTTCATTTTCATTTTTTTAAGGGGGCAGCGAGATGAAACGAAAACGCCTTGGTTTTCCCCTAAACCTCTCACAGCTGCCGTGAGAAAGGGCAGGGCAGGAAGGGCCGGCGGCAGGGGGGGTGGTGCCCGAGGTGGCTGGAAACAGCGGCCGCTGGCAGCTGAGCCGTCCTTGCTCCCATTAAGACGACTCCAAATTGGAAAAAAGCGTGAGTGGCTCTTTGAGGTCTCCCGGGTGACATCTTAAAATACCAGTGGGGAAAATCTCCCCGGGAGGGGGGGAGGCCCGTGTGACTTTAATCGTCAGATCGGAGCTTTTACTGTCACTTGGAGCTTAAAAGGAGTCTTTGAAATTAAAAGAAGACAGGATGTTGACAGGAAATCTGGCCTTTTTAATCAGACCCCAAACATTTTCTCCTTGAAATTTTTACCATCTGGATCCTTACTCCCTGCACGCGGCAGCCACGTTTAAATGGCTGTGACTCTGTTTAGAGTCTGATTTGTTTTCAAAAGGCATCTGCCTCTCTGTGCATTTGGGTGTAGGGGGTGGGGAGACAGTATTTAGAGGGACATCCCCACCCCCATCTTGCAATTCCCAGCAGGTGCATCCTCCTGTTATCAAAGCCCCCCTCCACTTTAAAGGGGGTTTTCTGGACGACCCTTCTCAAAACCAGTTTGGTTTGCATTTTGCATTTTCTCTGCATAACGAATTCAGGCTTTGCAGAGGCCAATAAACCAGGCCTGGGCCACATTTCAGGGCCAAATTTCCTACCCTAAACGACTCTTGCATAAATTGAGTGAGGGTAGCAGCCCTCTTATTATTGTTGGTGTTCTTTTTTACTCGCAAACTTGGTTGCTAGAAGCATGTTGATTCCTCTTTTACTCAAGCCGAAGACAAGGGAACCGCATCCCACATCATAGTGAATGAGCTGATTCACGGCTCTCCCTTGGATTCGATTTAATTGAAAGGACAATTTCTTGGGACACGGCTTAACCAGTTGATCTAGGTTTTTGGTATGGAAGGTAGGGATTTCATCTGCTTGTTTTTGTTATATTTGGGGGAAGGTCTTTATTGTTTTTAAGCCTTTTCTCCACCCCCCCATTCGAGAAATCTGCAGTGCGTCTCTCTCGGACCTAGGGGAGCTGCCCGCCCAGCCCCTCCCCTCCTTCCCCTTGCCTCCCTCTGCCTTTCTAAGCGATCCCTCAGCACACCCCTTGTCCTCAGGTGGTGGCACTGGGGGATGTGCCAGATGGAACAGTGGTGACCGTGATGGCAGGCAACGACGAGAACTACTCTGCGGAACTTCGCAATGCCTCTGCCGTCATGAAGAACCAGGTGGCCAGGTTCAACGACCTTCGTTTTGTGGGCCGCAGTGGGCGAGGTGAGCCGGAGGGAGACCTCGCCAGCCCGACATTGGCAATGGCAAAGGTGGGGGAAAGGAAACTGAGAGAGAGAGGCTTTGGAGTCCAAATGGAAGCCCCAGAAACAGGTCTCCCAGTCCAGTTCTGTCTAAAAGAGCCGTTTGTCATCCCTTAGGGTGTTACAGATCTCTGTGAGGATGTGAGGAAAGTTATGGTCTTTTGCCAGAAAAAGCCACAATTTTCTTCCAGTTTCTGGGGTTTACTAACTCCTGAAACCTTTCATGCCACCCCTCTTTCCTGATTAAGAAACCCTGGTCGCACAAAAGATGCTGGGAGAAGATCGTGGATGAACGAACAAAAAGGGACCTTGCAGGTCTTCCAGCAGGCAGCTTGGAGGACCTGTCTGCCGGGCCCAAGCACCCAAGCCACTCTCCCCACAGGGGCAGAATCTCCCTAACACCCGGAGACCACCTCTCCCCAGCTGTGGCCTCCCACAGGCAGGCACAGTGGCCCAAGTCCTTTGAGCCCAGGTGGTTTAGAATAGAACTAATGCAGTGCAGGATGCTGAATGTTGGAGAGCACAGCTTGCAGGCTGCCATCTCCCCTCCTACAGTCCAGGCTGGTGTGCCACCCTGCCTGCCTGATCGACCTCGACCTCAGCAGAAGGAAGGCAGGCTGTTGAGTGGGGGGCTGCTGGGACCTGAAACCCATCATCACTTAACTCCTGAGTGGAGAAGCCCTAGCAGCCCTGCCCCAGCGAAATGGAGGCTTAAGGGTCCACTGGCCCTTTAAGGCCAGCCTGCTGAGAAGTGGCTTCGGGGAGCTGCCCTTCCCAAGCACCAGGCCTGCCTCCAGCTTTGTTAAGAAAGTCAGCCGGGTTCCCTCTGCTGCCTGACTCCACACAGGCTGAAGCGGCTGAAGCAGAATTGTACTTTTCATCACCAATAAACAAGCCCTTCTCAAGGTTTTAGTTCCCTCTGAGCTGCCAGCCCTGCTCCGGAGCGGGCATCTGGGCACCATTTTTTCCTCTCCAGCCATTCAATGTATACATACAAATGTCAAACATATTTTGACTTTTCAGCATTAATTAAAACCAGGGCATTATTTGCATGTAATAACTGTTTACTTGTTACTTTTTATGAAACTGAAATAGTTTACATTCTTTCAAACATTTCCTGTTCCTGTTGGCTCCCTTCCCCACGCACAGATTTCTTTCAAACGGTGCCCTTAACTGGTTGCAGGTTGATGGATGGAAAATGTTTGCTTTTATGAATTAAGCTTTCTTTGCTGCTCCTAATTAGTCTCCAAGCCCCTTTTGTCATCCCCAATCTCTCAAGCCCTTTGCAACTTAATCCCAGCCCCAGCCCTGAGTGGGGAGTCACTCATCTCTGGTCAGTGGCAGGCAAGGCTGGTGGCTCTACTGAGTGCAGGGCAGTGGCTGGGTCTGCCAGCCCAGGTGTGGGGGACTATAGCTGCCACCCCTCGTGAGGCAGGCAGAAGGTGATGTTGGTCTGAGAGCCCAGCAAGGCATCTTTGTTTTCCTGCCCACTCCTTCGCCTGGGAGGGGAGATACAGAAAGAGAAGAGACAGTGATTCTCTGAGTTACCGAGACCTCATCTGGCCATTCAGCACCCTGAAAATGATTTTTTTTGTGGCTTTCATGCCCACAGACCTGGGCTCCCACCCCCGAGGCCGGCAAGGAGGGAGATGGCTTTCTAGAGCGTCGTTTAGCAGCCTGCTCTTGTAGGTGGCACAGCCAAGGCTGGGACGGTGGCTGTGGGAGCTGCAGGAGGCTGTGTTTATAAACCATTCTCACTTCCATTCTCTCGCCAGTCTCAGTGGTCCTAGGAGGGAGGGAGCAGTCTGAATACAAGGTTCTATGCCTACAGAACCCTGGATTAAGCATTCAGCCCTCAGAGGCTCGTGATCTTTAAGAGCCTGGCTCTATTCCTCTACTTCTCTCATCTAAAAAAAAAAAAAAAGAGCCTGGCTCTAGAATCAGCCAACCTGGGTTTGAGTCCCAGCTCTGCTAGTGAATTGCTGGATGGCTTTGGGCAAATGGCTTAACCTCTGTGTGTCTCAGTTTCCTCATCTGTAAAATGGGGCTAATAATGGTCCCTACCTCATGAGATTTTGAAGGGATTAATGAAATGGATGCAAGTGTATCAACTGGCGCATATCGAGAGCTAGATACATATTAGAGATTTTGTTACTTCAAATGCTTGGGACTGGAGGAGGCCTTTGAGGTCCCTTTGAGTGGTGACAGTCACTGATTCTCTGATTACCATGCGGTTTGGGCGGGGGTGGGGGAAACCCAGAAGGTGTGAACTGCTGAGTGGGAGAGGTGGAGGCGGCTGGCAGGGAGGAAGGAGTGTGCCAGGGTCTGGTGGCATGCAGACACACATCTGTTGTGCCCATCCTGCCGACTGGGAAATTCCCACCCGATAGAACAAGTCAGTGGTTGACACTGACAATCTGGGCCACTTTGGGAGTCAGGACAGGTTGGGGTTTGGGACCCAGAACCCGTCCCTGGCTCTGTGACTTCTTCCAGGACTAAGAAGTCAGATGGAAACTTCTGCTTGTTTCCTCAATTTTGAGCCCTTGCTTCTGTCTGAATTCCAGGAAGATAGCTTTCCATGAAAGACACACACGCAGTAACACCGCAGGCTGAAGCTGTGAACCAAGAACAGGAAGGGAAAGAAAACCAGGTCACTGCTGTCCCCTGCAGTGATTAGGGCCCAGGTTCCCACCCTGCCAGGCACAACACCCCTTTCTCAAAATAAATATTTTTTGTAACGAGCCCTTTACTATCCTACGTTGAAATTGACAGGTAACATAACCTACCTACTTACATCCAGTTTCAAAAGCTTTATAATTCCATAGCTATGCTAGAGGGGAAAAACGGGAAAGTAGATTATAATAAAACACCTCTATGAATACATACACGTCGGGGAGGGACAACACGGCAAGGTGGACCGATGCCCTCTACGCAGAAGCCTCGTCGTCGCCACAGCAGACAGAACAGGCCGGGGTCCTCAGAGTCTGAGTGCGGCCCTGCCATCAGTGCCATCATTTTCTGAAGTTGTGGACAATTCTTGGCAAAGTTCTGAACAAAATTTTTTTAAAAAATTGTCTTTCCTCTTGGAAAATTCAGAAGATATTAAAAGTGCAAAAAAAATTTCCTTGTTTTATGTAAAACTGAGTTAGGTTCATGGCTCAGGACTTTTATGAGCAAGCTTTTGCCTTCCAGCAAGAGTGTGCTCTTCACTGCCCTGTCAGTGCTGGACGCTTGCATCCCCCTCCGCAAACACACTGCCCACCCCTGATGCTGGCAGTGCCTGCCTGGCACCGTTGACCACACAGACCACAGACCCCCGAAATGCCCGCTAGCAGGCAGCCACCGACCTAGGCGAAGATGACAAGCACGTGAGCTACTGACCCATCGTGAACTGGTTAAAAAGGAACCACAGTTTGTGGAGAGAGATTTGGGGTGAAGCGTGTGGGTGCAGGCTTAGGGAGACCATAGGTGGGGGAAGAGATGGATGGCTTCTTTGCCGATGTGGAGAAATCCTGGAGGTCCCTGAGACAGACACGTCCCCTCCTTTGCCCACGCAGCTCCCGTGGGTGGGGCTCATCGCATAGGACCCTCTCGAGAGGCTCAGAGGCTTGCCCGATGCCACACTGCTGGACCCAGCTGAGCTTGATGATGGGACCAGGGCGTTGGGTTCTGCAGGGCAGTTACTTCCCAGACGTGGATTTCTCCCCCAGCCAAGGCGCCCTAGGAGTGCCTGGATTTGCAATTTCTGGACTCCTGGCCAGTTGCAAGTTTGCCCAAGGTTTCTGCAAGGAGCCATCCACCTCCTTTGTCTTCTCAGCTTTCTGCTTCTGAGTCCGAGAGAGATGGATGGAAGGGTTTGCTGCCACCAGGCAGAGAGAGAGCCGGGCAGGGCCAGGGAGAGTTGAGGGGCACTGAGGAAGACACCTTCCTCCCACCCCTGATTCCCAGGGTCCCTGCCTCCTGGTCTTCCTGACACCTGCCCCTTCCGTCCCCGTCCACTCCTGCTCTTAGCCATACCCCGCAACTCCCAACCCTAACTCCTCTCCCCTCTGCAGGTACTTGGGAGGGATGGTGACAGGCCTGGAAACCAAGAGGAAACGGGCAAGGAGTGCTGGTGACTTCAGGGGTGGCATGTGATTTGCTACCTGGTGGGAGTGGGGCCTCCTCACTCCCCGGGAACAGGTCCTTAGTACCAGTGTGATGGTTCAGGCTCCAGCACATTCTAACCTTCCTGAGCCCTGCTGGATCCTGTGTGACCTCAACTCACTGCCCCTCTAGGAGCCTCAGTTTTCTCATTTGTAAAATGGGGGCAGCAATCTCTGCTCTTAATTGATTTAATAAATGCTTATTGAGCACCTACTATGTGCTAGATGCTGTCCTAGGGACTGGGGGCACAGCAGTGAACGAGACAAAAATTCTGGCCCCAGGGAGCTTATGGTCTAGTGGAGGGAGGCAAAATGAGATACGTAAGTGGAGGATTATTACAGGCAGGAGGCACTCTGGGGACGTGAAGCAGGTGCAAGGCTGGAGCAGGCAGGGAGTGGGAGGGCCTGGGCCACTTCAGATTGAGCTGCTTAACCTTTTTGTGCTCTGCAGGTTCTTTTGACAGCCTGGTGAAGCCCACACACCTTTCTCAGAATAATGTGGGTTTTTTTCTTTAAGGTTTAAGATGAAATGCAAAGTATTACAGTGGAAACCGATTCTAATAAAACAACTGTTAGCAAAATGTTTTCAAAATTTTGTGATAAATGTGCTGCCTGTTTAGTGTATTAAATAACAAGATCTAGCCATGGGTCCAGTGACGACTGTGATACTGAAGTTGTGACGAGCGTGAAAGATACTTAGAGAAATCTGCGACAACTGTAATGTGATATGAAAATATCTGTGACGTCTCTTGGCGACAAAGTCACAGGTACTGCCGCGAATACGGCTGTGGTTTGTTGCCCACGTAGGCTCTCACTTGAGAGAGATTCTAAATTTCAGTTAGAGGTTAGGGACAATACAGTTGTCGTTTTTTTCCCATCCCAGGCCTGCTCAGTTCTGCAGAGCCAAGTTCAAAATGCCTACTTTAGATGAAGTGACCAGGGAAGGCCTTGCTGGGAAGGTGACTTTTCGGTTGAGACCTGCAGGCCAATTGTAGTAAACCGTCAAGTGCTGCTGTGGGCACTCAGTGTCCAGAGTGTGCCCACTGGTGCTCCGGGCTGTGCCCAAACTGCCCCCCAGCATGGCTCCCACAGAAGGTGATGGAAGGGGCAGAGGAAAGTGCCTGGCTGGTTGCAGGGGGCAGGGGTGCGGGACGGAGATGACTTCAGAGACAGGGAAGGCAGTAGCGGGGAAGGAGGTCCCGGGAGGGGAGAGCAGGGAGCCTGAGGCCACCCGCTGGGCATTGCCGTAGACCATTTTGTACTTCCTGTTTCCAGTGCGAAGTGCCCCTGCGGCCTGAGAGTGAGGGGCCCAGGGCTCCAGGAGCAAGTGCCGGTAGCATTTCTATCCCTGCCTCCAGCTGGCTGGCCCAGGAAAAGTCTTCCGGAGCAGCCCCCCTTTCTCAGTTGGAGCCATAGATCAGGGGCTCTTTAGCTTTAAACGCCCGCTGGCATCTCAGAAGCCCTGGAGTTCTTCAGCGTGGCTGGTTTCCTTTTGTTCTAGATTAATTTGTTTCTGGAGCTAGAATTTTCACGTGATCACATGGCCACCAAGGACCCAGCCGTGCAAAGAGAACCATAAAATACTGGTCCCCACACTGAGGTCCCTCTCCCACGAGTGACGTGGGGCTCGTGAAACCTTTCTTGAGAGATGTCAGGAGGACACCAGAGGGGTACACTCAGGCAGCCTCCCTCGGTGCCCGTCCTGTGCCAGCCCTGAGGGTACCGTGCACCAGGCTGTTGGCCCCTGCGCTCAGGGAGTTCCTGGGACTGTACTTGGGGTCCAGAGGCCAGGGGTGCACAGAGGCGAGGGGGAGGTGGATTCTGGCTTGGGGGATCAGTGAAGCTCACCCCCGATCTCACATAGCACTCGGCTTTGGGTTATGACAGAAACAGGGTGAGAGGAGGGCTCTGACTAAGGCACTAGCGACATGGGCTTGCTCTTTGAGGACAAATCCTTACCTTATGCCGCAGTAACCAGTAGAGCCCCAGGCACATCAACGAGTCAGCTGTAGAAAGCGGAGAGAACACACTTTGTTGCTAGTGAAGCCTTTATCTGTCTTCCACGTGGAGAAAACCATCTAAGCATAAAAACGATAGAAGAACGAGAGCTAGAACTGAAAACGAAAACAGCTCGGGACCAGAAAGTGAAATGAGAAGTCCACTGGCCTGGGAAACCGATCGCCACAACGACGACGCGGAAAGCGTTAATAAGCTTCGTACACGGCGGTTTTTAAAAGGCACTAACTCCTGAACAGGAAAGTGTGAAAGAACACAGAGCAATAATTTGTGCTGGATTATGCCTGATAATAACCATATCCAAAGTTTCCCTCTCACTAGTAAGAGAAGAAAGGCGAGCACAGTCAAGACAGTCTAAAAGCTCTTCGACCTTGCTAGACGCGGTCACGCAGGTGATGGCCCTGGGGTGGACGTGGCCTCACACCGGGCGTGACGACGACGGAGACCGCTCTGGAGAGTCATCTCGCCCCAAGAGAGATCAGCGCCCAGAAATATGTCCCAGTCCTCTGATGCGATGAAATCACTCAGCGCTTCTTGGAATCTATTCTAAGGAAATAAGCAGAGATGCAGACGAAGATTTTTATAAACAGAAGGTCATTTTCATTTTATTTTAAATTGGTTTAAAAAAAAGTATTATTTTAAAAGTTTTTTCCCCCTCTTAGGAATTTTGAATGGAGACTTTGGAGCCAAATGTCTATCTAAAAATAGAACAGCGTTCTGGAAATAACAGTTATGTCTACAGATGAAATGTCTGCAGCTCTCAAATCAGTCCTTTTCCAGCCCCGGCCGCACACACCAATGAGAAATTAGCAACGACGTAAATGCTGGGAGTAAGGGGGTAGATAAATACAAGATAGGGCTTCCATGAGTTGAAATATTAGCAACCATTAAAAATGAAGTTTATGAGAAAGCTTTAATGACATTGGCTTCTGATGTGATGTTAAATGAAAAATAAAACAGAGTACAAAAACGTACATCTTAGTACCATTGCACTGTGTAAATGCAGGTCCCCAAACGCAGAAGATGGGTGCAGAAAACGCCCCAATGGTAACAATGTTTATCTCTGGCTAGTGGAACGATAGGTGTTTTTTTCTTCTTTCTTTAGTATTTTGTGTGTTTTCAAAGTTTTCTACAAAGATCACTCATTACTTTCAGGGAAAAAAATACAAACCCATCCTTGCTCCCCACCCCAAAATCATGTGGGTCTCTGAATAGAAGGAAGAACACAGAGGAAGACCAAGAAGTAGGGAAGAAATAAGCCAGGGTGACCAGAGCCAGGGGGAGGGGTGACAAAGTTGGTGCCAGACCCCTGGGGGCCTTGAATGTCGACTCCAGCAGCTGGAAGCTCACCCAGAGCCCCACCTTCTGCCCAGATTCAAAGGGGAGAGACCTACCCTTTCTAGAAAGTCAGGCGCTTCCAGGAGTGGGGTACAGATAGGAAACCAGGGTATAGTGAAAGCTCCAGGTCCAACCTCCTGCCTTTATCTCCCACGCCCCCCAGGGAAGAGCTTCACACTCACCATCACTGTGTTCACCAACCCTACCCAAGTGGCCACCTACCACCGAGCCATCAAGGTGACCGTGGACGGACCCCGGGAGCCCAGACGTAAGTGTCACCGAGCCCCCTGACCCCGCTGGGCAGGGCAGGAGGGTCTGGTGGAGGGAGGGCAGTGGTGAGGTCAGACAGGTGGCACCGGGTCCCTGGAGCCCTCTGGGGGATTACGGTCCTTGGCTCGGGCTCCTGCACACTGTGTACCTGCTGGCAAACCTCTAAACTCTCTGGGTTTAGCCCCAGACCGTGGGAGGCTGGGGGCAGAGGGGGATGGCAGGACAGCTTGGTGATCCTGCCTCACGGTGAGACCAGCTGAGGGAGTCAGGAGAGGAAGAGGATGGGGAGAGCTTCACATGTGGTGTGGCAGAGGTGCTGGGGGTAGAGGTTGGGCCAGGCTTGCTCTGCCAGAGCCCCTCCTTGGAAACTCTTTTTGAGTCCTAGCATGTGACTTGCTCAAGTCACGCAGAGCCCAAGCACTCTGACCCCAGGGCCCACACAAGTGAGATCAGGACTGCAAATCTAATTCCACGAATATTTATTGAGCACCTGCTGTGTGCAGGGCATCCTGATCAGTCGGCATGAGTTTGTGTTTAGTTCCTTCTGCCTGCTGAAGGCCCTGGAGTTTGCAGAGTTAGGCTGGGGCAGCAGGAGGGTGGGCCACGGATCTGCGTTCACTGAGTGAATGGTCAAAGCAGACAGCCAGCCAGCCAGCTGCCCGACCCTACCCCAGAGCTCCTGTCTGGATACCCCACACCCCCGAAGCACAGTCAGCCTGGTGTGTGGAGAGCTGGCCTGTCCCCTTCTTTCTTTGTAAGCATGACCCTTTGCAGTTTAGAAAACCTTTTCACGCTTATTATTTCATGGGATCCTCGTGACAGCAGAGCCAAAGGGTCACCCACATTCTGGTGAGACAGTCTGGACCTAAGGAAGTTGGGTACTTGGCTGGGACCTCGTGTCCCGCTGGGTGGGGGGAGGTGCTCTAGGCCTCAGTCTTCCAGAGCCAGCCTTTGATGCTGGGCTGTGGCAGGCCGGGGCCAGAGGACACGCTCTTGCATCTCTCCTCAAAGCCCAGGAGGTTCAGAATGGGAGCGTGGCCGTGCCAGGACCATGTCAGTGAGGAGGACCCAGGCCTGGCCCTGGGCCTGCCCCGCCCTGCTGGGGAGTCAGGTGGGCCTGGCCCCCCATCCACCCAATTCTCAGGCCCATCACAGTGTCTGGCCACTTGGGAAAGGCTCAGAGCTGGGTCCAGCATCCTGAAAGTTTCCCTGCAAGCCTCTCAGGGTCACCTCTGCCAGCCTGCCCTGAGCTCCTGCACCTGTACGTCCCCAGCTTCCTCCCGGCTGGGAGCTGATGCAGGCAGGCCCACACTCTTGACTTTGGGCTTTGTGGCCTCATGCAAGTCATGGCTCCTTTTTGGCCTCAGTTTTATTGTTTGTGAACTGGGTCAGTGACCCCAGCAGTCTCAAAGTGGTGATGGCTGAGGAGCCCTGTGAGCCATAGGCCACCACGGTGCAGAGAGCAGATTTGGAGCCAGCCTACCTGGCTGTGGGACCGTGGGCAAGTCACCTCCATGCCTCAGTTTCCTGATCTAAAAACTGGGATTCACATAAGCAGCTACCTTATAGTGCTGTGGAGCTGGGGACACTGCTCACAACACCCAGAAAGCATCCAGAGGAGAAATAGAGTAATCTGTGTAAAGCACTTAGAGGGGGTGGGGGGGTTAGCAAGTAATCAGTCACTTTAACAGGGGCTATTATCTGCTGTGTGACCTTGGGCAAATCATTGACTTCTCTGGGCCTCAGCTCCCTCCTCTGTGAAATGGGATGATCCCACCTTGCAGCCCTGGAGATCAGGGTGACACGTGGACAGCACATGGCTATAGCAGACCGAGGATCCTCATGAGTCAGTGGGTCCCTGGTACACCCCTGTTCCCCCGCATCCCACCCCCATAGTGGTGGATGATGAACCTCTCTTGGGGGCAGCAGGGTGCTCCCACAGTAACAGAGGTGCAAGTGTGAAGTCCGTGCTGAAGGAGGTAATGGTCCTGCTCTAGGTCCCCAGGGGCAGGATCAGGATGCACAGGAGCCACAGTTGGGCTCGGTGTGAGGGTGCGGCACTTACGAGCCTCTCCAAAAAGGAGGGTGCACCTGTTGGCAGAGACAAGTGAGCAGGGGTCTCAGAGCTCCGTGGGAGGGTCCCAGGAGCCAGGCAATCCTGGCGTCTCTGAGAACCCTACGTGTTCATCCCTGCCTGGCCCAGAGCTGACCACCCTCCCTGCTGAGGCGTCCGGATGGGCATGGAGGCACAGCCCTGCCTGTGGGAGCCCCAAGTTGAATCCTCTGCCCGCTTCTCTCTCCTGAGGCCCCCCTAAGCCTGAGATGGCCCTTACTGGGCTGAGCTGGTGGGGCAGGGGTGCTTAAGATCAGGCAGCTGAGCCCAGAGGAAGCCAAGGCAGCAAGAGGGAGGGACAGAGGCTGGGCCGGGAGACCAGCGGAGGCAGAGGCCAGGCTTGCTGTACCACCTGGGGCAGGTGGCATCTCTCTGGGCCCTGGCAGGGGCCAGATCAGTGGTTTTACTTATTCAAACAAAATCTTAGCAGAAGCTCATTTGTAGAACAGAGCAGAGGTGGGGTAGGGAGGGGGCATTGCTCCAGGTCCCCCATCCCTAGTACCTGCCTGCTCCTGCCCCTGGCCTGCCCTGCCCTGAGGTCAGGTCTCACCCTGACCTTGGGTTCCAGCCCCAACCTGGGGCACAGATCCTTCCCCTTTCCTGGCCTCGGTCTCCCCAGCTGTAAGAAGGAAGAGGCCAGCTCAGTAGCTGCTGGTCACTGAGCACCCGGTGAGCATAATGGCAAACTCTCCATTAATCAATCCTCAACGACCCCAGAAGGGGACAGAGGCCGGGGAGGCAACACCTCTCGCCCAAGGTGAACTTCATTGCACCCTGGGGGCTCCAGCTGAGCGCTCAGGGACGCAAGGGCCACCTGGTAGGGCCTTCCTGCCTCCGTGTGCTCATCTGCGAACCGGGGATGGTATCAGTGTCTGCTTTGGGGCATCGTTGCGAGGATTAAATGCGTTTACAGCTGCCCGGTGCAGAGGAAGTGCCCAGACCCTCATGGATTAGCACCACCTTTTGCGCTCCGGGATTTCCTTTCCTGCTTCGCCCCTGCTTCGCAACCCCCCGGCCGTGTGTGGAGTCCGAACCTTCTGTGGGGTGGAGAGGGAGCCGCAGGCTGGGAGTCTGCTGATCCCTGAAGCCGACTGTGGGTTCTGTGGCTGGGTCGTTCCCCTCTGGTGCCCTGCAGAGCGTGCCCGACCTGCAGCCAGGTGGCCAGCTGGGTTTGAAGGCTGGCTTGGTGGCTTCCTGCCTGTGTGGCCTTGGTTTCTGAGGTTCTCGATGCTGGTGTCCCTCAGAGTCACTGGGGGCTGGTTAAAAAGCAGGTTGCTGAGCCAGGTCCAGGATTCGGGCAGGAGGTGGTACAGTGCCTGGCAATCCTGGTGCGGACCACAGTTTGGGGACAGCTAACCCCAACTTCCAGGCTTAACAGGTGCTGGTACCTCGAGGGGTAGGACTTGGGTTCTTATTGCTGCCTGAGGCAGAGGAGGATAGTTCTGGGATCTTCCCTGTGGGCCCTTTCCTCCCAAAAATGTATATGGAATAATTTCAACAAATATTGTCCCGGGCACCTACCCTGTGTCAGGCCCTGCTCCACGTGGCTGGAGATGCCACGGTGAACCCCGCCAGATGGGCTCCCAGCCTCTTGGTGCTGAGCCTCCAGGGCGGGGAGAGATGGTGAACAGTTCTGTTGTTGCCCTCGAGCCCCACCTGATCTGTGCCATTACCCCTCTCTGTCCCCTCTCACCCGACTCTGGACACCCTGGCTGGTCTTCGGCCTCACCAGGTATACTCCTGCCTCAGGGCCTTTGCACTGCTCTTCCTTCTGCCTGGAACTCTCTTGCCAAGGCACCCCCAGGTGTGGCCCCTGTTTCAAGTTGCACAAGCACAGCCCTCCTCACCTCTCCCCATCCTTCCTGGCTCTAGTGCCACCCAAGCACGTACCCCCTTCTACGGGGGTAGAACTGCCGCACAGTTCACGAATGTATTTCATTCATTATTTTGCTCCCCCACTACCGAATGTGCTCCACGAGGGCAGGGTTCTTTTCTCTCTTTTGCCAGGCACTGGTATAGACCCCGAGTACAGGCAGGAGCCCTTAATAGGGGCTTGATCAATATTTGGTGAATAAACAAAGTGAGCAAATAATTAGTTAATTTCAGGTAGCGTGAAGCCCTGTGAAGAAAAACAAGCTGCGAGGAGGGGTGGAACGTGCAGGGCATGGGATACAGGGAGGGGTGTCCTGGAGAGATGAGCTTCGGGCAGAGAGGCCTGGAGAGAGGGCGCAGACAGCAAAGTATGGCTTCGGGGGCCTTGGCGTGGCAGTAGATGTGACTCTCAGCCCACAGCTGGGCCTTGGAGGGTCCTAAGTTGCCACAGTTTCTTCCCCGGCTCCAGGAGGAAGCCAGAGGGAAGGATGCGGAGGAATGGATGCCTGGGCTGAGGAGGGGCAGCTGCCCCCAGCACAGAGCTCCCAAGACCCCCACAACCCCGGGAGTGGCCCCTGTGCTGGGGCAGGCCTGGGTGAGCCGGGGGAGTCTGCCTGGCAGGAGGGAAGGGGTTAACCACAGACCTCCCGGGCTCCCCTAATCAAGCCCAGGCTGCTGGAAGCCCCACTCACAGCCTCCCTGCCCGCTGGCCCCCCGCCAGCCCGTTTCCCTGCCCAGCCACCGACCCGGCTTTCATCTGCTCACAGGGGGCCGATTCACGGCAGACCACCCTGGGCCAGCACCCGCCTGCGATTCCGCGAGGTTGTTAAGAGTCGGGTGTAAATCTCCTGACAGGCCGCAGAGCCGGCCTCGGGCCCGGCGCCCCACCCCACGGCTGGGCAGACAGTGGCTGCTGTGTCTGGGCCGTGGCCACACCAGGCGGCCAGGGAGCCTGCCGAGTGACTTCAGACAGCCAAGAGCCTGGCGATCGGGGCCTGCGTTGTCCCATGGCCCTGCCCACCTCTGCTTCTCCCTGCATCCTGCTCCTCTCCCACCTGGTTGAGGCTGGATGCTGAGCTGGCCTCTTGCCAGCCAGACCTGGTGGCCAGGTGACCCTGTCCTCTCTTAGAGGTCTTGGGGAAGCTGAGCTCCGTAGAGCATGCTAACCATTCTAGGCTTGAATCTCAGGGTTGCCTCTCACTGTGTGACCTTGACCTCCTGCCTCCACTTTTCCATCTTTAAATTGGGGGTGATGGTAACAACCTCTCAGAGCGTCGTGACCCTTGGAGATGGTGTGTGTGGCCCACCTGGCACAGTGCCTGGCACATCCCCCTGTCAAAATGATGGCCACTCCTGTCACAGGGGCGTATGTTGAGCCAGCGTGAGCCAGGCATGGCCCTGATGGCCTCTCGTTCTCTCAGAAGCACCAGGTGCCTGGGATGGTGCTGAGGGATGCCCTGGGGATGATGGTGAAGGAGCCCCCCACCCAGAACCCAGCCCTGGTCCTCTAGCTCCTACACGAGTGACCCTGGGTGAGTCACCAGCCTGGCTGGGCCCTGGCCTTCCTGCCCCTACTTTGGCCCTTATCACTACCTGTGAGGCTGGTCACCCCCACTGTATCAATGCATTGCAGGAGAGTTGTTTGCCAGGAGTAGATGCCAAGTCAGGACTAGAACCCAGAATGCCTTCCTCGAAGGCCAAGGCCTGGTGGGCTGCTGAATTCTCGAAACCTGTCCTCACCCTTGGCAGTGGGCCTCAGGTGGGGCAGCTGAGGCCGGCCCAGAGGGGGAGAGTGGCTTGCCAAGACCACTGATGGGTGAGAGCCACCTGATATGGGCCTGGGGCCACTGGGCCTTGGGAGGGGCAGGCTGGGATCTACATTCCCGTGAGGGCTATGGACATTAATTGAGTCCAAGCTGGAGCCGATGTGAGCCCAGCTGCTGAGACTGACACCAGCCCAAGCCAGGCCCCACGGGCCAAAGTGGGCCCCTCCCCAGGGGTTCTCCACCCTCCCCTTTTAAAATCATGCGATCTTCTTCCAGGTTATCGGCACTCCTGGGGTTAGACACCGTGATAACCACTTTACCCATATGGAAACTGGGCCCAGAGAAGCAAAGGGACGTGGTGGGTTAGAGCAGGGCATGACTGGAGACTTGGACTCTCAACCCTGAGCTTCAGAGCAGGACCCCTGGTGGAGTCCACTGAGACCCTCTCATCTTCTTCGCCCCAGGCCCATCTTCCTGGGCCCTCACACCTGTTGTGCATCCCCTGATCATCAAAACTCAGTCTTTTCCTGAGAGAGGGGCTCCAGGGAGAGCAGGTGACCAGGTGCCTTCTGTGTGTCCTTGAGCTCAGTTTTGTCACCTATACAATGGGGACAGGAGTAGACCTGCCTCACGGGGATGTTGCAGGGTGAAGCAAGGCGGTGCACGTCAGCTGTGTAGACACTGCCGTGGAAGAAGCGCTCAGTGAGTGTTGGCTGCTGGTTTTGTGACTCCTGCTCCTGCCAACTGCTGCTTTCAGGGCAGTCTTAGCCTGCAGAGGTGCCTGGGGGCTCCATGGTGGGAGAAAGGAGGCTTCCTAGAGGAAGGGCTCTTGGGTTGGGCCCCAAAGGACAGGAGAGGATTTCTAACAAAAGCTATCCTGAGCTGAGGCTCTGAAGTGTGGAGGCTAGAGAATATTCGAGAAACCCTGCCAGCAGCAGCAGCAGGAAGAGGTGGTGGTGGGTGGGCCCTGGAGCAGGAGGCCCTTCCTTCTTTCCTTTTGGGGCCATCTGACTAGCAGTTGATCCTTTTAATCTTAAGTCAGGGACTTTGAGAGGAGGAGACCTCAGTGAGCAGACTGTACAGAGGGAAACTGAGGCACACAGCACATCAGGGCCTGGCCCCAGATGATCAAGCGCGTCAGGGCCAGAGCCCTCCCCACCAAGCCCTCCCTCTGACAGTCGAATGAAAGAGCCCCTCTCTGAGGCCCATCTTCTTTCCTCGGGCAAAGGCACTTCCGTCCTGCTCCCAGTGTGAAGGCCCCGGCCCCGTGGCTCTGAGACACCCTGGCTCCCTGGCCACACGGACTCCTCCTGCCCCTCCCTGGCAGTGGCTCCAACGTTCCACAGCAGCAAGGAGGCGGTTCCGAGCTGCTGCTGAACTCCCCGCCTCCAGGAAGCCTGCCCTGCGGGGAGGCAAGACAGCATGTGTGGGGACATGTGCTCTGCGGCTGGACTACCTGGTCCACAGCCTGGGTCCTGGACCAGCCGCTCAGTGTAGGTTTCATCTCAAAGCCTCAATGGCCACATCTGAACAATGGGAGCGAAAAGGAAAGTGTCAGGAAAAGAGCCCTGGACTTGGAGTCAAGGGATCTGGGTGCAAATGCTGGCTCTGCCGTCCAGGCTCTGTGATCCAAACATGACGTCACCACCCTGGCCTCAGTGCCTTGGTCTCTAACGTGGGCTGGTTCTCCTACCTCCCTTGGCCACAAGCAGGGATAGAAGTGACGGTTATGATGGCAGTGACCCATGTGGGTGGAGAGCATCCACAGACCTCACTAGCCAAGCACCTCGACCCACGAGGGCAGCAGGACAGGGACACTGCAGCGTGGGTATTGTGAAGGGAGTGTGACTTGAGCAAGGCCAACAGGCCACAAGCGGCAGGGCCCATCCTCGAACCCAGGCTGGCTGTGAACCCCGCCCTCCTTCCGCAGGAGTAACTGTAAACACTCTTAGTACATGGTGTGACTCAGAAACGGGGGACTTTATTCACCAGTGACAAAAATAACAAGGTCTGAGGTTTTGCACCAGCCCTTGTGTAGCCCCATTGGCTTACTTCAAGCTTGTGGTTGACTAAGACACCCAGATCCTTTGCACCCAAGCTGTCAGGTCAGTCTGTGGTCTCCACATCCATCCGGTAGGCTTCCCGCCTGTTGAGATTGCTCTGAATTCACGCGACCCCCCCTCATCCACACGTCCCTGCCATTTCCAGTGGCCTTAGTAGTGTGGCAACAACATTTCCTCCAAGGCCTGTTAGGGCTGAGAACAGCCTGGACTTGGAAGCTCTGCCACGCTGGGCCCACCCCCATCAGGGCACCCACGTGGGGGCCCTTCTATAAGGCCACCTCTCTGGTCTGCACCAGTCCCCATCCATCCCCCTTGCCTCGTCTGTGTGACCTGCCCAGCCCCGATAGTATCCGAGTATGTGCCCCCAGCCAGCATGTCCCCTTCGTTGCCAGGGATCCTGGGAAGTGGCCATGGGGGCCTGGCCAGAGGCCGGCCAGTCTCATTTCTACCACCAAGGTCCGTAGGTTCTTGGCCTGGGGCTTCACTGGAGGAGGAGGCAGGGCTCCTTGGTTCTGGGTGACTTGCTGAGCCCCCCGTGGCCCCCAGGACTCCCAGCTTCATTTCTGAGGCCGTCAGATGCCCATTTGAGCTTGTGGCAGGGGCGCGTTGGGAACCTAGGGGTCTACGGCTACCAGAATCCATTGTGCTCCCATATTCAAAATCAGAAATCAGGTCCACTCCGAGGCCCCTGGTGCTGGGCCCTCGTTCCCAGCAGCGGTCACCCATCATTTCCCACTTTAACGTTGCCCCAGGAATCACTTGTCCAGGACCCAGAAAGGACAGTGATGATGTCTTCTCTCTTTGTCAATCTAGAAAATTCCACCTGTCACTGCAGGCCAAAGGACTCAGGCAGACCTTCTCCTCCCCCTTAGCCCCTTGCCTGCATTTCTTTCCTAAAGGGGCCCAGGTCCAGGAAATCCCTGCTGCCTGCCTGCCCCTCTGGGCGCAGCCCTAGTTCTCTACGTGTAGAAGAGGATCCGGCCCCCTGCCCGCCCGGCAGCCTCCCTCGGGGCCGTGCGAGGCAGAATGGCCAGTGGCTTGGCAGTGGTAGGCTGATCAGGAGAACCCGGGAACGTGCCGCCTGGAGAAACCCGAACGCACAGAGGCGTGAACAGGGATGTTCTGGGAGTATTGCACGTAAGGGAACAGAAAAGGAAATTTAGAAACGACCTACGTGGCCATAGAAGGGAACAGTGGAGTGAACTGCGCCTCCAGTGGACGTGACAAGCAAGGAGGGACGTCCAGTGGCGCAGCAGTGTAGTCCTTGTCACGCTTGTGGAGCCCTCCCTGCCAGGGCGCGCCCCCAGGGTTTTATGGGAACTGAGTCATTTCCATGAGGCTGGGTTACTCTCCCCACTATACAGATAGGGAAGCTGAGGCTGAGCTCCAAGGAGCGCCACAAAAAGAACAAGTTGCAGAATGACTCGCCCAGGCTGAGACCATTCAAGAAAGTTCCATGAGAAACTTACTCTGTGCTTTCCATGTATGGAAAGCCAAAAAAAAAGGCTGGGAAGAAAAACTTGCAAGCTGGTCACCTTGGGGACTTCTGGAGAGGGGCTTGGAGTGGGTCAAAAGAGCCTTATCTATAAGGCTTTTGTTTTTGTAAATATTCATGTGTTGCTTGTGAAATGTAAAATGAGCAGTTGAAAGAACGGGTGTGCCTCTGTGGCAGGAGAGGTCCCTGCCCGTTTGATGCCACTCAAGAAGTGTCCCTTTGGCCTCAGCAGGCTGTAGGAGGGCAGAGCCTGGCCACCTTGACCCTGCTGGCACCTCTGGGGCCTGGGAGGCAAGGCTGGGGCTCTTCCTGTGCGGGCTGTGGCAGAGGGGCTGCGGGAAATGCAGGCAGTTTTCTGCACGTGGCCACGCGTGACACGCCATGCCAGGTGCACCGGTCCAGCCCTGCACTCAAGTGCCCGGCGCCCCTGCCTGGCATCCTGGTGGATTTTCCTCTGCGTGTGGCTCAGAATGGGGAAGGCGTGTCCTGGGGATTGCTGGGTGGCTCAGGCCTGGAGCGTCCAGCAGGTCCACCCTGGGGCCTCCGCCGCTTGTTCTTGCAGACATGTGCAGGAGGCAGAGGGCAGCTGCACCCCCAGCTTCTCTTCCTGCCTCCCTCGGGAGCATGCTTGGGCCAGTCTCCCATGCCTGTTGCCTCAGTTTTCTCTTCTGCTGAGCACTGTATTGTAAAGGTTTAGGTCACAGGCTTTGATTTGAACCCTCAGTTTGAATCTTGACTCCACTACTTACTGGCTTTGTGACCTGGAGCCCCGGCCTGCCCCTCCAACCCTACCCTGCCCCATGTAAGAATGATTGTTCCTACTGATGCAGACGGGTGAGACCATGGCAGCCCTGGGTGGCCATTCTTTGTACAGAAAGTCTTTTGAGAACCTTAGAAAAGAGGCTGGTGGCGACCTCAGGGATCTCCCTGCTGAGGCCTAATGTTAGATCTCAGGAAGAACTTCCCAGCAGAGTGAGGCATTTCTGTCTCCCCTAAGACCCTGGGAACCAGCGGCTGATGGGCTCCCCGTGCTCTGCAGGGCACCGACAGAAGCTGGAGGACCAGACCAAGGCGTTCCCCGACCGCTTCGGGGACCTGGAGCGGGTCCGCATGCGAGTGACACCAAGCACGCCCAGCCCCCGCGGCGGCTCCCTCAGCACCACAAGCCACTTCAGCCAGGCCCAGACCCCAATCCAAGGTACGGCGCAGCAGGGGCTACAGGCGGCGGGTGGGTGGGCCCAGAGGTGGAAGGAGGACCTGGACGGGGTCCATCTGCCCCAAACCAAAAGTCCATCTGGAGGTCAGGCACTGCACTCCCTTGTTTTCTAGAGGAGGCAGCTGGTGCTCACTGGCTCCTACGGGTGTTCCCCGAGGGCCTGCTCAATGCCGCCTTCGTTCATTCACCCACTGCTGTGTGCGGTGCCTGGCCCCAGGGATCCACGGGAACAGACACAGCCCTGCCCTCCAGGAGCACATGGTCCCCCGGGGCAGTGGGGTTAATCCCATAGTTCCCCTATTAAAATCAGGGCATGACTTGTCCCAGGAGCTGTGACAGGCACACCCTGGTGTAGGCACTGTGCCCCACCCCCACCACAGCTTTCTCATCTGTAAGTGGGGTGGTCGTGGATGCTTCTGCCCGGGGCTAGAGTGCCATTACTGCACTCAAACACACCTTGTAAACTGTAAAGTGCTGTTCCCGCCCTAGAGAGGCACATGCATTGCCTGGTAAAGGTCTCCCTCCTCCCCTGCCCAGAGACTCCTCCCAAACAGGGAGGAGCTGAGGCTGGGTCTCTGTCCCATTGCCTGGATGGATACAGCACCTGCCTGTCCTGCCTCCAGTCTGGGGCTGGAGGAGAGGAGGTTGGCCTGTTCCGGGCTGTGGCGTACTCACTTCTCTTTCTGCATCTTCTGTGGCCCTCTGCCCCGGCAGGACTCCCCTTCCAAGGCCTGTCCCCTCTGGAGTGAGAGGAAGGGTCCTCAATACCCAGAGTAGGGAAGGAGCGTGAACTTCGCAGTCAGGTGGACTTAGCTGGGAATTCAGGCTCTGCCAGGCGTTGACAGTGTGATCTTAGGCAAGTCACTCAAACTCTGAGCCTCAGTTTTCTCATCTATAAGGTGGGGAGAAGGAGACCCCTGCCATGGAGGGGTGTCGGCAGGCCCAGGCTTGGGGTGTCAATCTCACGGGCCCTTCCTCCCTCTGCCTTCAGAACACCCTGCCACCACCACCTTGGGTGCTTGTTAACAGCTTGACCCCCCAGCCATGGTCACCAGCAAGCAGTGCGGAGACCCCAGCTCCTGCCATACCCCCACCCGGCCCCCGGCTGCAGCCGCCCACAATGGGGGCTTCTCACAGCTCAAAGGGCTCATTCAGCCACCACACAGCAGCTGGGGCAATTTGGAGAAGAAAATAAACATTTCCTTCCACTGTTGGGATTGGCTGCCCGACAGTGGCCCGGCCAGCTCGGGTTTCCCGGGGCTGCGCGGCTGCGTGGTGGGGGCGCGGGAGCCTGGAGGAGGCGGCTGGGGTGTCTAGGGGAGTGCTGAGGGCAGGTACTTCCCCCACCACCCTGGAGGAGGGCTGGTGGCCTCAAGGAGGGAGGCTGCAGGGGATGATGACAGGTCCAGGCAGGCCCAGCCCGGAGCCCCGCAGCCCATGAGGGCTCTGAGGGACACACACGCTAGGCCCAGGCCCATGGCTACAGGGTCTGTGTTCCCTGGGCCAGTGTCCTGCTCTTGCATCCCGGGGTCCCTGTTAGGGCTTCCTTTGTCTTGAGAATGGGGTTCTTGTCATGTAAGCCACACCCACTCCGCTCAGCGTGGGGTTGTCACCCTCGTGCTCGGCTACGCTTGCTTGGGGTGCCGCCGGGCTTCCCCGCTGGGGCTCCTAGACAAGGGCAGGCAGCCAGGCACCTCTGCCACCCTGGGCTTCAAGGCGGTGCTGGCCAGCCATGTTAGGGAGGGCACCAGATGTTCCAGAAGGCCCCAGCCACCTGGACTCCCACCCCCATATCTCCCTGCCTTGCGCTGGAAGCATCGCTCTGTTCTAATCCATGCCCGGGGCCAGAGCCTGCTGCTGAGGGACACGCCCCAGCTGACTTGGGAAGGAAGACCCCAAAGCCCTGAGAAGTCCCAAGTCCCACCTGAGGTCACATAGCACCTCAGGCAGAGCCGAGGAGTCAGGAGGCCTGAGGACGCTCACAGCTCTCCATCCTCAGCCAAGCCTCCATCATGGCAGGAGGTTCCCAGAGCAAGAGGCATCGCAGCTGCTGCAGTGGTGCTGAGCTGCCCTGGGCCCTGTCTCTGTGCCCAGAAGCATTCTAAGAACTTTATGTGTGTTAACTAAATCCTTATGAACTTTGTCCCCGGTTTTTAATATGGGGAAGCTAATGCACAGAGAGGTTAAGTGACTTGCCCCAGCGCACACAGCTAGTAAGTATCAAAGCCAGGATAACTGTCTAGCCTCAGAAGCCACTCAGTTAACCTCAATTTTGTGCTGCCTCAGAGGTGGGACAGCTACCTATTAGGCATGTGCTGGGGCTCAGGACCAGAGACCCTAGGATTTTGTTCCAGGTCCAATGTGCTTTGTGACTCCTGGGCAAGGGCCTCGCCCTGTCTGGGCCTCAGTTTTCCCATCAAGGGGCTTAGCTCAACCCCAAGCCCCCTTTGAATGGTGAGTTTGGGGGGGGTCTGTGATTGCAAGTCAGGGGCGAGGCTGGAACACTTTGTCTTAGAGCCCACGGGGAAGCCAGACCCCTGAGGGAGCCAGGGCAGAGGCTCGCTGGACACTGTCTTTGTGACCAGCACCAGTCTGGGCCCCCTGGCTCCTCTGGCTACAGTCTCCCTTTGCTGTCAAGACAGGTGTGTGTGGCACTTGGTCACTGTGCAGCCTCTGGTCAGCTCCAGGCTGCAACGCAGCCTTGGAGACGCAGGCCCAGGGCGAGGAGGAGGGCAGGTGGCAGAGCCGCCATGAACCCAGTACCCACACCCGGGGCATCCACAGCTGCACCTGGGCAGGAGTACGCACACACAGTCACACTTGCACACGCACGTGGCCCCAGCAGACAGGCCTCACGACGAGTTCCATTTCTTTTTGTGCAACAGAAGGAGAATCAGTCTTGCTTTCTCTCTGCCTCAGTTTCCTTCTCTTCAAAAGCAGGGTTCAGCTCCCAGTCTCACAGGGCCATTGGGGACCCTCTTCACACCTGTGGTCTTGCCAGCTGTTAACAGTGGGCGGGGGAAGAGGAACCTGGCCCGGATGAGGCTGCTGGGGCCTGTGCAGACTCTGTCCGGACTCTGTCCCTAGCCTTGCCTTCGCCTTAGGCCTCTCCACTGCTGGGCTGGGAAGGAGGGTTGAAAGAGGAGAAAGAAAGCCTCCTCCTCTGCTCCAGCCAGGAGGCTCCCAGGCAGTCTCTGGCCCAGGGTACTGCTTCCCGGTGGGGCTGTGGCGGGAGGCACGGCGGGCTCTGGGCCCTGAGCAGCCCAGGGCAGGGAGGGCAGAGCCAGATCTAGAGCCAGGGATCCCCAAATGGGCCTTGTGAACCTTCAGGAAGGACCCTGGGGTCATCTAGGCTGTCACTGACCCTCCTCCTTGCTGTCCTGCAGGCACCTTGGACCTGAACCCATTCTCCGACCCCCGCCAGTTTGACCGCTCCTTCCCAGCACTGCCGCCAGCCCTCACGGAGAGCCGCTTCCCCGACCCCAGGATGCACTACCCGGGGGCCATGTCTGCGGCCTTCCCCTACAGCGCCACGCCCTCGGGCACAAGCATCAGCAGCCTCAGTGTGGCGGGCATGCCAGCCACCAGCCGCTTCCACCACACCTACCTCCCGCCGCCCTACCCCGGCGCCCCGCAGAACCAGAGCGGGCCCTTCCAGGCCAACCCGTCCCCCTACCACCTCTACTACGGCGCGTCCTCGGGCTCCTACCAGTTCTCCATGGTGGCTGGCAGCAGCAGCAGCGGAGGCGACCGCTCGCCCACCCGCATGCTGGCCTCCTGCT
The DNA here is from genome assembly GCA_963574885.1 of Lepilemur ruficaudatus. Classification (NCBI taxonomy): domain Eukaryota; kingdom Metazoa; phylum Chordata; class Mammalia; order Primates; family Lepilemuridae; genus Lepilemur; species Lepilemur ruficaudatus. The sequence goes on along the minus strand of CAUYRT010086821.1, from coordinate 18,052 downwards.
CCAGCAACGCCGCCTCCGTCGCCGCCGCCGGCAACCTCATGAACCCCAGCCTGGGCGGCCAGAGCGACGGCGTGGAGGCCGACGGCAGCCACAGCAACTCGCCCACGGCCTTGAGCACGCCGGGCCGCATGGACGAGGCGGTGTGGCGGCCCTACTGACCGCCCCGGGACTCCTCCCGCTGGAGGCGGGGACCCCAACAGCCTTCCCCACAAGCGACTGTCCCAGCTCCCAGGCTCTGGGCAGGAGTGGGCCCTGTGCTCCAGGGCAGTCACGGTCCCAAGGTCCAGAGCTGGAGTGCGGCTCCACTGCGTCTGTCCGGCCACGTCCTTGTACAGAGGGGCAGGGCCCTCCCCCAGGACGCTGCCCCCAGCCCAGATCCTCGTCATCTCAGTCCACAGCCCTGTGGGAAATTAGCCTCCCCCTGCCACCTCCCCAGAACAACCTCGCTGTCTCCAGCTATGCCCAGTGCTGTCACAGGGCCAGGTCTCCTGGGACAGGGGCCGTCTCTGTTCCAGAGAGAGGCAGCGTTTGCCCCCCGGAGAAGCCACGGGGCCCTCCACCCTCCTCAGAGCTCCCGCGCCCTGTGGACCCAGCCCTCCCCCTGCATTTAGACACGTTGAGTCAGAACTGGAAAGCCCCCCACCCTGAGACAGGTTCCCCTCATTGTACAGATGGGGCAGGACCCAGGACCCGGCTGGCAGAGATGGGAGGAGAACAAGCCAAGCCAGTGCCCCCCACCCCCTGGCCTTGCTTCCCCACACTTCTGAACAGCTGGCTCTGTCCCAGCTCGGGGGGTCCCAGGCCTCAGAGCAGATTGACTAGTCTACGGCAGCAGGTCCCCAAAACCAGGGAAGGCACCTGCAGACTGGGCCTCCATGCACTTTCCCAGCCCAAGGCATTCACCCTCTGTGCTGGGATGGGGGGCAGGGGGTCCCCTTTTCCTTAGGCTCGTCTCATAATTTCCATTTTTGGAGAGAACACGGTGGCCAGATAGGTCCTAACAGAAGGCATTGAGGTGACAGGTCGTTGGGTCAGATGTCAGCATCCCTGTCCCACCGAGGTCCAGCCAGGCTGTGCTCCTTCCCCCCAGACCCCCAGGGAAGATCCAGGCAAATCTTCCAACTCCTGACACGCAGCTCTCTTTGGTTTTGTGCTCCAAAACTGACAGTCTTGAACAAAACCGGTTTTTAAAACTGATTTTAGGGGAAAAATGCTTCAGTCATTTTCCAACACAAGGTCTCTTACAGGTAAAGCCCTGTGATTGTCAGCATCCTGCCCCCAGCTGCCTTCTGAGGGTGTGGGATTGTTAGGATCTCGGTACCTCCCCAGAAGGTCACATTCTCCAGAGGTGACATCTCATCAGCCCCCACGGCAGGTGACCCTGGAGGACCCCAAGGGAAATGCAGGTGAGATGCCGGACTCTCACCTGTGGCTCTTGGACGTTTGTCCTGCGGATGAAAGCGCAGGCCTTGCCCAAGGGCTTGGGCTGCATCTATTCCTGTGTCAGAGTTCTTTAGTTCTGGAAAGGCTTAATTGGAAAAGGACAAGAAAACTCCTGTAAGGTCAGACAACAGGTGGTTTTTGGTAATTGTTTCTGCCACATCCTCTGTGGATGTGGAAATCTCCCTTACAAAAAAATGCTCCTTAGTGGTTGCCTCTGTCCGAGCCCTGCCCTGCCGCCCCCAACCTGTGACAACAGCCAGATCCACATGCTGGATGCACACTTCGGCAGGTTTAGGAAGTCCTTCTGGTGATCCTCTTCAAATCCCTCCTGCTGTAGTTTCTCTTGTCCTGCCCGCACTGGAAAAAGCAGTCTCCATCTCTTCAGAACAGCTGCTGGTGGTGTCCTGCTGACTCCCAACACGCAGGGGCCTCCCCTCCCCTTCTCAGGAAGTAGCTATGACGCCATTGACCTTGTACCTGCTTCACTCCTCTTCTCTGTGGTTGTAGACTGGCCCCAGGCCAGCGCGGAGGCACCTTCGGGTTCCCAGTGCCCAGCACTTTGTGGCCCCAGCCTAGATTACTCTCCCTTCCTGAGCCCCAAGCCCTGGTGGGGGCAGGGACAGGAAATAAATTGACCCCCACTCCCCACCCCCTGACCAAAAGGGATGGCAGCCATAAGGAGTCTGTTTTTAAGGCCCGTAGCGGGTGCAGACGGCCTGGGCTGGTCAAAGTGGGTCCTTATTTACACGGCTGCTGTGAAGTTGTCCTAGGCAAACACACTGATGGGGAGAGCTCGAGGAAGGGAAGGGGTTGTGATCCAGTTACTGTGGGCCTGCAGGTGGCGGGTGCAGACCCTCTGTGACCATTGTCATGTGGAGGAGTTACTGCCCGCTACACTCATGCCTTCCGGAAAGCCATCCCAGAGCTGGGAAGAGGTGGGGAGGGGTGGAAACTGCTTTGCACTATCATTTGCTTGGTGTGTTTGTTTTTAATGCACAACTTGCTTGTACAGTAAACTAACTGTCTTCTGTACTATTTAACTGTAAAATGGAATTTTGACTGATTTGTTACAATAATATAACTAACTCTGAGATGTGTTGAAGGATCCCAATGCCAGGCTTCTAGGGCTGTGTGCTTGGGGTTAAGAGGAGGGACAGGTTGGAGACCGCCTGACACTGGCGGTGGCAACAGGGCAAAATCGCTACTTCGGAGACACTGGTACCTTGGCCACAGCGACCACCCCGGTGCCAGGATGGCCAGTGAGGCCTCCTCCTGTGTGGCTGGAACCCCAGAACATCACACAGGTCTTCAAGGTGTCACTCGCTACCCCCGACTCACAGCGGTTTGTGATTCTTCACAAGGAAACAAGCAGCTGTGCACCTACTCCAGCTCGTTCCCGGACTCAGATCTGGGCAGGGGACAGAGGCGGAGGGCGCTGCCTTGGTGAGAACCCCGTTCTGGGAACTGGCAAGTCACCAGCGCTCAGAGCTGAAAGCAAGCAGCTGCCTCAGTGGCCCCCTTTTGCAGATAAGGTGACTGAAATGCAAAGAGAGGGTGCCGTCGGGTTCCATGTCTCGCTGGAGTTGCTCGTGGCTGAGCTGGGAACACAGCCTGATGATGGGGCCGTGGGGTGATGGTGTGGGGACCTGGCTTGACAGCCCCCTGCACATCTCTCCCGCAAGGCAGCCTGGCCCACTCGGGGTCCTAACAACCAGCTCGGCGCTTGGCCCACTGGGACTCATGGAGGGGAATGTTCATAAAACCTTATTTTCGAGTGATGCCACTTACTTCAAAAACTAGCCCCACAGCTTTGCCCTGTGCAGCTGGGTTGCACCCAACAGAAACCCAGCACCCAACAGAAAGTCCCCATGTCCCTAGCCCAGCACCTCCCCAACCCCAGGGGCAGCGGGTTCCTCTCTTAGCAGGACCCCACCATAGCTGCAGAATTTCTCTGTGGGTCTGCTCTGGGTGACGTCTGCCAGGGATAAGCAGGGCAGCGTCTACATGGTCAACGCTGCTTCTATTTGTGTTTATTTGGGGTCACTTTAAAGGGAATGATGGCCCCTCCCCACCGCCACAGAAGATGCCACCAAAGCTGTGACCTCCAGAGTCCCTGATTCTAATCTCCATCACTTGCGCCCCAGCAGGCACGGACTAGCACACCCAGCTTGCCAAGGGGGAAACCGAGGCCCAGAGAAGTCCCAGGCTAGCTGAGGCCCCAGGCTGCGGGAGCGCTGCAGTAGCCGCAGCGGCCTGCAGGTGGCGGCAGGGTGGGCACAGCCCAGCAGCAGGTGGACACCCCCACTTTGGAGAACGGCGGGAACCGGCTGCCTCAGTTGCAGGCAGAATTTGGGTTAGGTATTAGAAAGGACTTCCTAACCTCAGGAGATCTATCCCCAAAAGGGCCTGGGAAAGGTCTTGTAGAGGAAGGGTTTTTCCTCCCTGAGCTATGTGGCCGCCCCTCTCTGACCCTCCATTTTTATTCACATTGAATGAGTATCTACTGTGTGCCAGGTATGTAGTAGGATCACAGGGACGGACCTGGTTTGAAGGAAGGGTTCACTGCAGCCCCACTTGGCAGGAGCTTGGGACACGAAGCAGCCAGTCCAGGCTGAGGAGGCCGTTTGGTCCCAGGGTCTGGGAGCCCTTGGATTCCAGAATTCCTTTTCAGAGGCCCTGGGAGTCCCCTCGGCCCTCGGCTGGCCTGGTGATGCTCTGAGAGGTGGTGGTGGCCTCGGGGCTCCCAGAGCACCCCGCTGGGCTGTGCTTGGTGGGTGAAGTCGACGGGGCCACCTTGCCAGCCTCGGGGAGCAGCCCGGCCTGGGCAGGGCTCTGGCCTGGGACATGGTCGCCTGTGCAGGGTTTTACAAGCCTGAGTTGACGACACGTGCCCAAGGGGGAAGCTGTGAGGGTTTGCGGAGACAGTGCGGTGTGGGCCAGTGCCACGTGCTGGGCAGGCCTGGATGCAGACCCGGGCCTGCCTCAGCCCTCGGCCCGGACCCCTCCCCTGGCCCAGACTGCACCCGGTAAACAGCCAGCCAGGCCCCCGCCCGGCCCCGGGGGCTGCTCTCGGCAGCACCAAACACCCCAGCGTGGCCACGGAAGTGGGGAAGGCACCTCGGTGGGGCAGTTCATTTTGGGGTCATAAATGAAACGAGCTGTCAAAAGGGACAGCGGCGGCGGAGACTGGAGTGAAAGAATGAGCTGTTCCTGGCGGAGCCCCAGAACGCCCCTCGGCCTCCCCGGGAGGGCTGCAGCGTGGGGCGGGGTGAGGGGCCACATCCCTGATAGCCGCAGCCACACCTGTGTGGTCCAGCGCCTAGGGGAGCCCGGGAAGCCGGATTCTGAGCTTCCTATTTTTAGTTTTGAAGCTGAGAGCGTGCTGTTTGCTTTATGTATTTATATTCACCCGCAGAAAGAGCCTGCCCCGAGCCTGGCCCAGAGGAATCGTCCTGCCAAGGGGAGCAGAGCAGCCCCAGAGCCAGCTCTCTGGAGCCCCTCCCTCCACGTCCCCACCTGATTGCTGGCAACAGTTGTGGGCTCTTTGGTGTCCTAATGAGTGGCAGCCATTTGGGCCACCCCACTCCACTAGGCTCTTTAGGCCCCAAGTCTTCAAGGCCTTGGCCAGAATTCGTTCATTCACTCATTCTCCAGACACAGACCTGAGCCCCACCCCACCCCAGGTGCCAGACACCAGGAAGGACGAGGTGAAGAAGTCACAGCCGTGCCCTGGGGAGCCTGTGGGGCAGACAGACAGAAAGACAGGCTACGCTAACCTGTGGGATACATGGTATGGATGAGGGTGCACGTGGGAGGCTGCTCAGAGGCGGCATCCCCCGCCAGATAAGGCGGGAAGATGAGGGAGCCCATGTGCCTGTCTCCCATGGAGGACCAGGGTGGCTGAGCAGAAGGGACACTTGGAAAGGCAGAGCAATGGCCACAGGTTGGGGGTGGGGGCGGGTGGCAGGTCGTGGATGCAGGGGGGACCCACGCTGAGGAGCGTGTCTTGGAGGGAGCCCCGTGATGGCACGGGCGGGCTGGGGGTGCGGAGCTGTTCACAGACTGCTGTAAGAGTCTGGGCAGCAGAGGGTGAAACCTGTGCCAAATGCCGGGCGGAGGAGCTAAGCAGCATCTTGGACATCTTTAGCAGTGACGTCACAGGAAGAGCGCCATACCCCGAACCTCAGGCTTCAACGTCTCTCGTTCCCTTGGGGTCAGTAGCATTTAGCAGAGCCACTGGGGAAAGGTCTTAGTCTTTGCTCTTACCCTCTAACTCCCTCTGCCCCCACAAGTTGTTCGTTTGTTTGTTTTTTGAGACCAGGTCTCACTCTCTCGCCCAGGCTGGAGTACAGTGATCATAGCTCACTGCAGCCTCGAACTTCTGAGCCCACGCAATCCTCATGCCTCAGTCTCCTAAGTCACTGGGACTGCGGGTGCATACCACCACACTTGGCTAAGTTTAAAATTTTTTATTATAAAAATGGGTTCTCGCTGTTGCCCAGGATGGTCTTGAACTCCTGGCCTCAAGCGATCCTCCCCCCTCACCTCTGACAGAGCTGGAATTTCAGGCCTGAGCCACTGGGCCTGGCCAACCCCACAAGTTTTTAATAAAGCCTTACGTCCTACCTCAGTTTCTTCGTGGCAACCTGCTGACCACCCCCGAGGCCACATCCGGCCTGTCAGACTAGGAGGTCCACAGCTCAGAGTTTGGTCCGGCCACGCAACTCTGGTCCAGCCTCCTCTGTGGTCTGAGGATGTGGAGGTTATGAGACTGTGAGTCCGAGGTTCCCAAGTTTTATGTATTAAATTTTAAAAAACATTTTTAAATGACACAAGATAATACATAATCATGGGAGGAAAAGCAGACAATACAGATGACCAAAAAGAGTACAAGAAAAAATGACTCACAACCCCACCCCTCCAAAGATAACCGCAGTTAATATTTTGGGGCTTTCCCCATCTGGATCTTTATTTTCTATAAATATATAAACACCTTTCAGGAATAAACTTTTTTTTTTTTTTAGCAAGATACACACTGTATATACAGTCTATCGATGTAGTCAAAAATAGAGATAAAAATAATCTAGAATGAAATCACTGGAAAGCTGGGATTGGAGCTGTTTTTTGTTTTCTTCTTTATATTTTTCTGTGTTTTCCAAGTTTTCTAAAACAAGCACATTTGTTAGTGGTGTAGTATGTCACACTTCTAGACTGACAAATATTCAAGCAGAAGAGGTCAAGAGCATGACCAACTCACCTGTCAGCCAAAATGTCACCTCTTTCAGCTTGCCTTCCCTGATACTCCCATGCTGGGTTTGATGCATTCTTTTTACCTATGGGATAATAATAAGAAGAAGAATAGCTAGGCCAGGTGTGGTGGCTCACACTTGTAATACTAGCACTATGGGAGGCTGATGTGGGAGGGTCGCTTGAGGCCAGGAGTTCGAGACCAGCCTGGACAACCGAGCAAGACCCTGTCTCTACAATAAAATACAAAAATTAGCCGGGCGTGGTAGTGCACGCCTATAGTCCCAGGTACTCAGGAAGCTGAGGCAGAAGGATCGCTTGAGCCCAGGGAGTTTAGGTCTGCAGTGAGCTATGATTATGCCACTGCACTCTAGCCCAAGTGACAGACCAAAACCCCATCTCAAAAAAAGAAAAAAAAAATCACTAATACTTGTTGCATGCCAGGCACTAGTCTATAAGTTTTGCCATTTTTAGCTCAGCGCATTAAGGTATGTACAATCTTTATCTCCATTTTACAGATGAGAAAACTGAGGAACAAGGACAGAATTCTGCCTCAGTCCTAACGATGGCAGAGCATTTGCTGAAAAGTTTGGATTTAAGTTTCCTGCCAGCTAAAGGTATTGAAGGCTGAAAGTAAAAATTAAGCTGACTTTAGGGGAAAAGGTGTTATTTCTTGTGCTCCTGAGCTTGTGCCCTATGACACATAGTTGCTTATAAAGGCTGATTATGGTGGGGGGGGGGTTGTAAAAAGACAAAAAGAAATGTGAAAATGTTTTTTAAAAACAGTAGCAGAAAGGACACCGGCTTTATGGCCCTTTGTCTGCTTCTGAGAGTGATGCATCTACCCTCCCGAGCTATGGTTCTAAGATGTCCCAAAGCATGGACGAAAGACAGAAATCGCCCTCCCTGTATCCTTCCAGCCAGTCTCGGGTCCCGGGCTCTTCGAGGCAGGCCCCCCCTCCCCCATGACACACACACTGTGGGGCCATCTGCTGAGGAGGCGTCTCTCTCTGCCACAAACAGGTTCTATTTCTTTTTCCATGAAAACAACTCGGTCCTCAACCACTGATGCCTGAAATTAGAAAAATGCGAGGCCCATATTACCATAAAACTATTTGAACGCAGCGGAGCCTCTTCGGTGGCAGGAGGGACGGCCAAGTGCTCCACGGCAGCCCCTCCATCGCAGCCCCTGGAAATGCCCAGAGGAGTGAGAAATTTGGTTTTCATTAGTGGTGACTGTGAGGAGTTCTGTCGCTCTGAATGGACCTTTGATTCTGGCTGGCGGTGGAATCTTTCCAGGGCCCGGGGAGTTTTGTTTTGTTTTGTTTTTTTCATATAAAATGGGCCAGGCCCTTCTAGCTTATATCTCCCCGTACGACACGGGAATTGGGCAACACCCCAAGCCCTTGACTTCTAAAGTCAACAGCTGGGGCCGGCAGGAGAGGCACCGAGACCATTCGCCTTTATTGACTCTGAGGTTTTATTAAAAACGTTATGTTTCCTTGAGGTTGGTGCCAGACCCAACAAGGAGACTGGCCGGTGAGAGGCTGGCCGAGGCCAGGAGGATTTTCACCACCTGGAAGACAGCCGGCCTTGACTTGCCTTCTCCCTCCCCAGGGACCCCCAGAAATGGCTCCGCTGGTCTGCTCTTTTAGTCCCTTAGCACATGCTGGTTAAGCACCCATTGTAGTGCTGGGTGCTTGGGTTACAGCTGTGAGTACGTTAGACAATGTCCTTAGTCCCACAGAGCTTACACCCTAGCTGGGGAGAAAGGCCACGAGCAAACAAATAAATACAGTACATGATTTCGGATAGTCATAAGCGCTATAAAAAATAAAACAGGATAACGTGATGGAGGGAGCTGGAAGGCAGCGTTGGATAAGGCAGTTAGGGAAGGTCTCTCAAATCAAGTGCAGACTACCATGAACTTAGCCAGGTAGGGCCCGGTCTCACCTGCGGTGCTGCATGTGGCATCTCTACTAGAGCCGAGGAGCACACGCCTGGGATGTGGCGTGCAGCTGGCAACGTAGCACGCACCTCTGTCGTGACAGCAGCAGAGGGGCCAGCGCGGCTTGACTGCCACAGCGCCTGCGCAGTCCTGCCTCTACACGATGTGAACGCCACTCTCCATCGTCGCAGCAGTCCTGGGAACTGTCTCAGGTCAGGATCCCTAGAAGCATCTCCAGAGATGGGGATTTGGGGGAGGTGGGCTTTCAGGAGAAGTAGAATGAGGGAAGCCAGACAGAGCAGGGGAGGAAAGCTCATCCCTAATCCCTGTTGTCCTTGGGCTGGAGGCTGTCTTTTGTACCCTCATGTCAGTCAGCAGGACTCGCCGACCCCCTGAAAGGTGTGACCTCATGGTGAGATGCCCACCGTTTGGCAGAGAGCAATTCTTCAGAGAGTGGGGCAGACAGGAGCTGTTTGCAGCCAACACCCGCATGATGTCAACGTGAGGGTCCCAGGTGGGGCCTGTAGAATGTCAAGAAGCTAAAGGACGCTGTTGGCGAGCCCCGAGCCCCCTTCACCGGGCCGGCGCGCCCTTCCCCTGCTGCTGTGAGCCTGGGGGGCAGGAGGTGGCCTTAGTAAAACGTGTGCTCGTCACCCCGTGCAAGATGGAGCCCATGAAGATTCAGGGCCCCGTACTGATGAAGACATTAGGAACTAGTGACCCGAGGCATGCCAAGCCGTCCCCGCCAAAGACAGAAGACAGTTGCTGCGTGTTGCGCCTCTCCCATGCAGTAGGATGAAAGATAGCCCCCCCCAAAATATGTCCATGTTCTAATTTCCAGAATCTATGAATATTACCTTATTAGGAAAATGGATCTTTGCAGGTGTAATTCAGTTAAGGATCTTAAGATGAGGAGATAATCTTGGATTATCCAGGCAGGTCCTAAATCCAATGACAAATGTCCCTGTAAGAGACCCACAGAGGAGAGACACATAGAGAAGAGACCACAAGGGACACTGGAGAGATGCAGCCACAGCCAAGGAGCGCCTGGAGCCAGCAGCAGCAGAGAAGAGAACCGGGCTTTGGAGAGAGCACGGCCCTGCCAGCACCTGGATTCCAGACTTCTGACCCCAGACCTGTGCGGGAATGAGTTCCTGTCATTTAACGCCCACCCACTCTGTCCTCTTTGAAGTTCAAAACAGCATACACCACACTTCAGAAAGCCACCAGTTTTGAGACCAAGCAAAAGATAACTTTGCAGAGGCCCAAGCCACAGTGCAAGCTGCTGTGCTGTTCAAGCCACATGACAAGGAGATTCCGCGGTGCCAGATAAGGAGTTTGGGTGGAGCCTGTGACAAACCTCAGTAAAAGAGTCCCAGTGCAGACCCCTAGAACTTTCTGCAGCAGAGAACTACTCTCCTTCTGAAAGACAATTTCTGGCATGCCGCTGGACCGTACAGACACTCAGAGCCTGGCCGTGAGACAGCAAGCGACGATGCCACCTGAGCTTCCTGTCCTGAGCTGGGTGTTATCACATCCACCAAATCATAACATGAGGAGGGCACAGCAGCAGCCCACCGTACAGGGAAAATGATACAACGGCATTTGGAATCAGGACTGGCAAGTCCAGAGGTACAAGTACGTGACACGAAGAGATGTGCCAGACCCCACGCCACCCACGTCTGTTGTGCCTATACCTGTCCCTCAACTCACACCTGTGGCCTCATGGAGGTTTCCCATAGTCAGCTGCCAGAGGAGCAAAGGACTCAGGCCTGGTTCATGGCTGGCACACAGGACTGTGACTAACAGATCTGGTCACCACCACCTTACAGAGGAAGAAGTGCCACATGTCAGCACTAACTCTTGACCTAGTTGATCAGCAGCCTGAAAGGACACTATTAGAAGATCTTGGATGTACACGTTGGGGACAGCCTTCTCATTTACAGAGCACCATCACCCCTGAACCTCTGAGCCCTCACAATCCTGGCAGGCGGGTTCTGTCATGGCTCGCTGGGGCACAGTCCCTGCATATCAGTCCTTGCTGCGACAGCTCCATGTGTGGGGACCTGTCTCAGGTGGGGCTTCCCAAAGGCAGACTTTGAGAAGAGGCTTCATGGGAAAGTGATTTCTTAAGGAAGTGCTCCCCGGACAAGCCAGTACCAAGAGAAGGGCAGCTGGACAGGGAGGGGAAGAAGTCAGCTTGAACTTGACCTGTGGGGGGATCTGGAATGTAAATTATACCTCAGAGTTTGTTCTCGGCTGCAGGCCAGAGAGCTGGGCTTCTGCCTGTGTACCTCTTGGTTATTACCATGCCAAGGCAGCCCCAGGAGACATAAATGCTCAGGCACTCTGGTTCTGTGTGTGTGTGTGTGTGTGTGCACGTGCGCGCACGCGCACGCATCCGTGTATAGAAGCAAAGTCGCTCTAGAGCTCAAGGGGGGCCCCCAAAGGGAGTGGCAGGTGCAGGCTGTTAGAAGGAAAGGCACAGAGGAGACGAGGAGGAACTCACAAGAAGGAACTGTCAACCACGGCCTCCTACCTAGTTATGCCCTTGGCATCGCCTGGTGCACTGGGCTGGATAGTGTCCCCCTCAAAATTCATGTCCTTCTTGAAACCACAGAATGGTTATCTTATTTGGAAATAGAGTCACTACAGATGTAACTAGTTAAGATGAGGTCATACTGAACTAGGGTGGGCCCTCAGTCCAATATGATTGGTGCCCTGAGAAAATGAGGAGAAGAGGCACAGAGACAGAGACACAGGGAGAATGCCACGTGAGCACTCAGAGATTGGAGTGATGTATCTACAAGGCAAGGGACATCAAGGATTGCCAGCAACCACCAGAAGCTAGGAGAGGCATGGAACAGGTTCTCACTGAGAGCCTCCGATAAGAACTAACCTTAATACCCTGACTTTGGACTTCTAGACTCCAGAATTGTGAATGAATACATTTCTGTTGTTTTGAGCCTCCCAGTTTGTAGCACTGTGCTCTGGCACCCCTAGGAGAAACACACAGCTGAGAGCATCTGGGCTGTGCATAAGGGCAGCATATAGAGCACCTCAGCACTGACAGGGAGGCTGACAGGTCCACAACGTCATCATTTGGCCAGAAAGACATGGAAATATGCTTATGTTCCAAAAGCAAAATGAAAAAAAAAAAAAGAAAACCACACTTCCACAACCTTCCAGAAGGTGAGGAGCTGCAACCCCACCCAGAGGAAACAAACCTGGGTCCAGGCTGTGGACAGCAGCACCATTAGTCTGGGCTGGAAAACATATCCAAAGGCTCCTGAGGTTGATTTTGGAACTGCATCTGGCTAAATGAGAGACATGCCGGGTCTACAGCTGGACCAAGGCCTAGTTAGGGAAAGAGGAGGAAGTGGCTGGGTACTAGGTAAGTGGTGGAAGGGTCGGGGGAGAGAGCGGGGGAATCACTCTCCTTTGATCCAGAGGTCCCTTGTCCATGAATGCATATCTAGGAATAGCAGAGGAAGGGGGAGCCTGGCTGGAGTCTTGACAAGTTGGCCTTCTGGGTGAGAGACCAGTAGCCTTATACCCTCATTCCTGGCATCTTTTGCTGAATGAAGCATCTCCCCAGGCCAGAGGAAACCTTTAGGAAGAAAAATTCCACTAGAAACAGCATTGCCCAAATTTCACTCACTCAAGTACCACCTCAACACTTTTTGCCATATCTGAGGATCAGCTCAGTAGACACACACACACACACACACACACACACACACATTACACTAATATTTTACATAACATTTTTCTTTAAAATGTTTCTTTCTAATGTCTTCAGCAAACGGTGCTGGGACAACTGGATGTCTATATACCAAAGAATGAAGTTAGACTACTACTTCACACCATCTACAAAAATTAACTCAAACTGGACCAACCTCAATGTAATCACTAGAGCTATAAAACTCTTCAAAGAAAATATAGGAGTAACTCATCATGACCTTGGATTTGGCAATGAACAGTTAGCTATGACACCAAAGCATATGCAACAAATGTAAAAATAGATCAATTGGATTTCATCAAAATAAAAGTAGAGAGCACATCAAAAGACACTATCAAGAAAGTGAAATGACAACAGAGAATGGGAGAAAATATTTGTAAATCATATATCCAATAAGGGTCTGGAGTCCAGAATATATAAAGAGCTCTTAGAACTCAACAACAAAAAGACAAAACTCCATTTTAAAATGAGCAAAAGAGCCGGCGCAATGGCTCACGCCTATAATCCTAGCACTCTGGGAAGCTGAGGCAGGAGGATCACTCAAGATCAGGAGTTCGAAACCAGCCTGAGCAAGAGCGAGACCCCGTCTCTACTAAAAAATAGAAAGAAATTAATTGGCTAACTAAAAATATAGAGAAAAAATTAGCCAGGCGTGGTGGTGCATGCCTATAGTCCCAGCTACTCGGGAGGCTGATTCAGAAGGATTGCTTGAGCCCAGGAGTTGGAGGTTGCTATGAGCTAGGCTGACACCACGGCACTCTACTCAGGGCAACAGAGTGAGACTCTGTCTCAAAAAAGAAATAAATAAATAAAATGAGCAAAAGACTTGAATAGACATTTCTCCTAGGAAGATATGTAATGACCAAAAAGCACATGAAGAGATGCTTAACATCATGAGTCAAAATGCAAATCAAAACTGCAATGAGCTACCACTTCATACCCACTAGAATGACTATAATTTAGAAGAAAGAAAATAGCAAGTGTTGGTGAGAATGTGGAGAAATTGGAACTCTTATATGTTGCTGGTGGGAATGTAAAATGGTGGAGCCACTTTGGAGAACAGTTTAGCCATTCCTCAAAATGTTACCATATAACCCAACAATTCTGCTTCTAGGTATATACAGTTCTTCTTTCAAAAGAATTGAAAACATGTATTCAAACAAGTGTACACAAACAATATGTACAGTGAATGCAAGTACATAGCAGCATTATTCACATAGCCAAAGGTGGAAACAACCCAAATATCCATCAGCAGATGAATGGATAAACACAATGTCATGTATCCATACAATGGAATATTATTGGGTCATAAAATAGAATAAAGTTGACCACATTCTGAGCCATAATACACACCTTAGCAATTAAAAGAATAGTAATCATGTAATATCTGCTCTCAGACCACAATGGAATTAAAATAGAAATCAATAACAGAAAGATAACTAGAAAATCCCAAAATATGTAGAGGTTAAAACAACACACTTCTAAATAATACATGGGTCAAAGAAGAAATCTCAAGAAAAATTTAAAAATCTTTTACCTAATGAAAATTAAAACACCACTTATCAAAATTTGTAGTATACAACAAAAGCCATTGTTAGAGGAAAATTTATTGCATTAAATGCATGTATTAGGAAAGAAGAAATATCTAAAATCAATAATCTATGTTTCCACCTTGGGAAACTAGAAAAAGAAGAGCAAAATAGGCACAAAAAAAAAATTTAAAAAAAGAAAAAGAATTAGAGCAGAAATCAATGAAATGGAAAATATGGGAAATCAATAGAGAAAAATAAATGAAATCAAAAGGTGATTCTTTTGAAAAGATCAATAAAATCAATAAGCCTCTAGCCAGACTAAGAAAAACAGAGATCAGATATAAATTACTAAGATCAAAAAGAAAAGAGGGGACAACACTACAGATCCCATGGACATTAAGAGGATAAGAAAGGAATACTATGAAAAATTCTACGCCTAGAAATTGGGTAACCTAGATAAAATGAACAAATTGCTTGAAAGACACAATCCACCAAAACTCATAAAAGAAGAAATAGACAATCAGAATAGATCTATATCTATCAGAGAAATTGAATTGATAATTAATAAAGTTCCAAAACAAAAAACATCAGGCCAAGATCAGTTCACTGGTGAATTCTACCAAACATTTAAGGAAGAAATTATACCAATTCCGTACAATCTCTTTCTGAGGATAGAAACAGAGAAAATACTTCCTAACTCATCCTATGAGGCTAACACTACACTAATACCAAAACTAGACAAACACATTACAAGAAAAGAAAACTACAAATCAATATCTCTCATAAACATAGATGCAAAATCCTCAAGAAAATATTAGCAAATTGAATCCAACAATGTATAAAAATAATTATGCAGCATGACCAAGTGGGATTTATTCTAGGTATACAAGGCTGGCTCAGTGTTTGAAAATCAATTAATGTAACACATTAGTAGGCTAAAAAAGAAAAATTACATGATCATATAAATAGATGAAGAAAAAGCATTTGACAAAATCCAACACTTATTCGTGATTAAACTCTCAGTAAACTAGGAATGGGGGGAACTTCCTCAACTTGATAAAGAATATCTATTAATACTAAAATCTTACAGCTAACATCATACTTAATGATGAGAAAATAGAAGCTTTCCCACTAAGATCAGGAGCCAGGCAAAGATGTCTCTTCTCACCCCTTTTCAGCATCATTCTGGAAGTCCTAGCTAATGCAATAAGATAGGAAAAGGAAATAAAAGGTATACCAATTGGGAAAGAAAAAATAAAGCTGTCTTTGTTTGTAGGTGATATGACTGTCTATGTAGAAAATTCAAATTAATAAATGCAAAACTCCTGGAACTAATAAGCAATTATAGCAAGCCTATAGGAAATAAGATTATTATACAAAGTTCATTGCTTTTCTATATACCAACAATTTTTAATTTGAAATTAAAAACACAATACCATTTACATTAATAGCCAAAGAAAGGAAATACTTAGCTATAAATATAAGTAAACATGTATAAAACTTATCTGAGGAAAACTACAAAATTCTGATGAATGAAATCAAAGAAGAACTAAATAAATGGAGAGATATTCCATGTTCATGGATAGGAAGATTCAATAATGTGTAGGTATCAGTTTTTCCCAACAAGATCTATAGATTCAAGATAATCCCAATCAAAATCCCAGCATGTTATTTTCTGGATATTAACAAACTGATTCTAAAGTTTACGTGGAGAGACAGACTCAGAATAACTGACACAATATTGAAGAAGAAGAACAAAGTTGGAGAACAGACACTACTTGATTTCAAGACTCACTAGCTATAGTAATCTTCAAGACTTATATCTACAGTAATCAAAACAGTGTAATATTGGCAAAAGAATAGACAAATAGATCAATAGAATGGAATAGACAACCCAAAATAGACCCACATAAATATAGTCAACTGATCTTTGATAAAGGAGCAAAGGCAATACAATGAAGCAAAAATAGTCTTTTCAACAAATGGTGCTTGAATAACTGAACATGCTTATGCAAAAAAAAAAAATGAATGTAGACACAGGTATTATACCCTTCACAAAAGTTAACTCAAAATGCATCATAGGCCTGGTGTGGTGGCTCATGCCTGTAATCCTAACACTCTGGGAGGCTGAGAAGTGAGAATTGTTTGCAATCAAGAGTTAAAGACCAGCCTGAGCAAGAGTGAGACCCTGTCTCTACTAAAAATAAAAAAACTAGCTGGGCACACTGGCACATGCCTGTAGTCCCAGCTACTGGGAGGCTGAGGCAGGAGGATTGCTTGAGCTCAGGAGTTTGAGGTTGCAGTGAGCTATGATGATGTCAATGCATTCTATCTGGGGTGGCAGAGCGCGACGTCTCAAAAAAATATATATCATAGATCTAAATTTAAAATGCAAAAAGTTTTAATTTTGCAGGTTCACAGCTGGAAGGAGTTTGCCTCAAGATGAATCGTGCCTTGTGTCTCACCCATGTCTGGTTTAGATTGGACTCTTGACTTTGGACTTTTGAGTTGGTGCTGGCATGAGTTCACACTTTGGGGCTAATTGGAGTGGAATGAATGTATTTTGTATGTGAGAAGGACATGATTTTGGGAGGCCAGGGGTGGGATGCTATGGTCTGGATGTCCCCTCCAAAACTCATGCTGAAGTTTTATTGCATTGTAACAGCATTGAGAAGTGAGACCTTTAAGAAGTGGTTAGGTCATGAGGGCTCTGCCCTCACACATAGATTAATGCCTTTACTGGGGGAGTGGGGGAGTTATCCAGCGAGTAGCCTCCTGATAAGAAGAATGACTTTGGCCTCATTCCCTCTCTCCATCTCACACGCTCGCCTGCCCTTGACCATGTCAGCATGCAGCAAGAAGGTCCTCACCAGACGTGGCCCCTCGATCGTGGACTTCCCAGCCCCCAGAACCATGAGCCAAACGAATCTCTTCTCTTTATAAAGTCCCCAGTCCTTGCTGTTATGTTGTAGCAGCAGAAAATGGACTGAAACAATGACATTCTAGAAAAGGCAAAACTATGGAGACAGTAAAAAGATCAGTGGTTTCCAGGCATTAGGGAGGGGGGAGGGAAGAGGAGGTGGATCACAGAGGACGTTTAGGGTAGTGAAAACACTGTGTGTGACGCTGTCGTGATAGGTGCCCACCAGTACACATTTTTCGAAACCCACAGAATGTCCAACACCAAGAGTGAACACTGACATGAACTGGACTTCAGGTGATGTTATGTTCACGTCGGGTCAGCAGTGATAACAGCTGTCCTGCTCTGGTGGGGGACGTTGGCAGTGGGGAGCCTGGGCATGGGTGGGGGCCGAGGGCTCAGGGGAAATCTCTGTACCTTCCTCTCAATTGTGCTGTGAACCTAAAACTGCTCTAAAAAACAATCTTTGAAAGTTAAAAAAAAAAAGTTTAATTTAAAAAGACTTTTTTAAAAGGGAAAGAGCCGTGTTGCAACATGCATGTGTCATCAGTACAGTGTGTACCGATGCAGTTCACAACATGGCTGAACCTTGGAAACACTGGGCTAAGTGAAAGAAGAGACCACATATTATATGATTCCATTGTATGAAGCATCCGGAATGGGCAACCCCATAGAGACAGAAAGTAGGTCGGGCATTGCCAGGGGCCGCAGGAGAGGGGAATGGGCACGCCTGCTAAGAGGTACATTTCTTTTAGGAGCAACAAAAACATTCTGAAATTAGTGGTAACGGTTATATGATTTTGTGAATAATACCAAAAGCCACCGCACTGCATGCTTTACAAGGGTTAATTTTATGGTATATGAATTATATCTTTAAAAAAGTGTCTTCAAGTCTGGAGAAGTTGGGGACCAACTGGGATGAGCAAGACATTTACTCTGCATTTCACGGTCCCTGTCTCCTGGGGCTGGGGAGCAGAATTTCATGCCACAATTCTCAAACTTTAGCTTTCAGCAGAATCTCCTAGAGGGTTTTTTTTTCTTTTCTTTGGTTTTCTTTTCTTTTCTTTTCTTTTTTTTTTTTGAGAAAGAGTCTCGCTCTGTCACCCAGGCTGGAGTGCAGTGCACAATCACAGCTCACTGCAACCTCCAATGCCTGGGTTCAAGCAATCCTCCTGCCCCAGCCTTCCAGTTGCTGGGACTACAGGCACGCACCACCACAC
>CAUYRT010086820.1:0-39125 GCA_963574885.1 Lepilemur ruficaudatus | reverse complement strand
TCAAAAACCTACTCTGTCAAAGTAGTCCAGAGAGTACATACATAGTGCTCCAACTGTATCTACGTACAACCAACACTCCATTTTAAGTGTACAATTAAATGATTTTCAGTGAATTTACCGAGGTGTACAGTTAATCACATAACAATAGGGAGAAGGAATTCCTCTAAAACTGATTTATGTGATTAACTGTGCAGAAACTTTTTAATTTGATTAGGTCCCATATTTTTTGTTGTTGCTGTGATTGCCTTTGAGGTCTTCTTCATAAATTCTTTCCCTAGGCCAATATCCAGTAGAGTTTTTCTAACATTTTCTTCTAGATTTCTTATAGTTTCATGCCTTAGGTTTAAGTCTGTTATCCACCGTGAGTTGATTTTTGTGAGAGGTGAAAGGTGTGGATCCTTTTCAGTCTTCTACATGTGGCTATTCAATTTTCCCAGCAACATTTATTGAATAAGGATTTTTTTCCCCCAGTGTATGTTTTTGTTTGTTTTGTCAAAGATTAGATGGCTGTATGAGGATGGTTTTATATTTGGGTTCTCAGTTCGGTTCCATTGGTCTATGTCTCTCTTCTTGTGCCAGTGCTATGCTGTTGTTTTAGTTGCTACAGCCTTGTAGTATAGTTTGAAGTCTAGTAAATTGATGCCTCCCAATTCATTCTTTTTGCTTAATATTGCTTTTGCTATACAGGGTCTTCTCTGGTTCCATAAGAAGCATAGAATTATTTTTTCTAGATATGCAAAAAATAGTGTTAGTACTTTAATAGGGATTTCATTGAATTTGTAGGTCACATTGAGTAGTATAGACATTTTAACAATGTTGATTCTGCTGACCCATGAGCATGCTATGGTTTTCCACCATTAATTGAGCAGGAATGTCATATAATAAAAGGATTACAATTTACTGGCAGATAGAATGGTAACTAATTACTACTATTTGTAAATGACTCTTAGACTATTCAAAAATGAGTCCTACATGGCAAGAACCTCTGCACTGTCCATGCAGTTATCTCCTTTTCACAACAACCCTGTAAGGTAAGTATCATTGTATTCATTAAACACACAGGAAACTAAAGGCCACTGAGGTGAAGGGGTTTGCACAAAATTCCACAGTAATTCATAGAGCCAGCATTTGACTGCTGTGCTGCGTTTGATGAAATGCTGAGCTACCTGAACAGCCCAAGAGAAAATAATGAGATTAAGTGAGTAAATAATTTACCTATTTCTCTCCCCTAATTCAAGGAACATATTTATTATTGTTATTATTGTTATTATTGTATCTCAGGGTCTCTTTGAACTTAATGATTCATATGCTAAGTTTAGATTATAGCTTCAGTGCTCTCTGATCCTAATCCTGTATATCCAGAATTTTCCAGGTGATGTTGAGTATAAACGTGTTGGACATTAAATTGCAATCTTCTACTTCCTCTACTAAACTGTGAAGAACTGAAAGTCAGGACAATTTCTTATTCACCAAAACTTCAATTCCTGGCAAATAGTAGATGGTAAATAAAAGCTGAACTGCACGGTTATTTCTCCTGTCATTCTACATGTTTTCACTTGTCTCCTTCCTTCCTCCTTTGTTCTCATTTTATCACCTACCTTACTTTACATCCAGTCTTGGAACTGCAGTGGCACCCACTGGCACTGTCAGCCCTAGTGGTAGGTGGTAGCAGTCCAGGACAGAAGCATAGCTGTCTTCACACAGGCAGTGGTCTATGCCCAGAGCAGTCAGCAGGCCTTTTCCTCTCTACTCTCGTGGCACGCTGGCTTTTCACATTCCTGTTTAGCAGCACTCATGTTCAAATTCATTAATTAATAAAGATTAATCAATAATTAAGCATTCTATAGCCACCCAGAGGCCATTTTGTGGTGCAGTGATATATTTATTGTCTTATTCAGCAAAAGGACTCAGGAGCTGTCTGGCACTGCTCACAGGTTGGTTTATTACAGGACGCCTGATTGACAACCCTCGACTCCAAGCACCTCCCTCCTAGCCTCTCTCCCATGTAGGGACCTCAACCCAGCCCCCGGCATAGCTGCTGTCTGCACTAGCTCAGACCTCTCAATCTGTCTCTCATAGAAAGAAGGCTCAGCTTCCTTGAACTGATCTGTGCTGGGGCTGGGATGGAGCCAGACAGCTTGGGAACAGTGCCCTTAGTGGTGGCACTGAGTCCCACAGGGTTGCCCTGGCAGTAGCTGGTACTTGTTGCTCACAGGAGGCACTGTCATCAAGGTCAAAGCTCTCCGCCCTAGTGTTAGGGGTATCTCCATGGACCTTAGAAAAGTACAAGTGGAAGGTCAGTGAGAATGCTGCCTACTACATAGAGCCAGAGCACCCTGTTCCCCATGCATAGCATCCTGAGTCTCTGAGAGAGTGTTCTTTCTGAGTCAGGTGTAATGCACAAGCAGATGATACACACTATTCAATCAGTGGTGATCTCCTAATTGACTAGCACTTGGGGCTCTGATTTTGGCAGCAATTACTATGTATGGCCAAATGTATCCTATCACTGCCCAAACCTTTACTTGCCATTCCTGGCTAAATGTTACCCTTAAGAAAGAAACATTGGCCTTTGTGTCCAGGGCAGTATCAATCTGGGATGAAAACTTTGTGCAAACCAAGAGACATTCAGTCTTAACTCTCCCAAGTCTCTCGTTTTTATATGTATCCAGGGGAAGGGGAGCCTGCTCAGAACAGGGTCCTCTTAAATTGTCTACTTTTAGCAACACTCAGGTCCTTCATTCATATTGTTTAAGAGATCAATTACAGCTTAACCAAAGCTGGGTGGGACTTCCAAACCCCTTCTATATAAAAGATATGCCTGTGGTCTGACATGTTGGGCTTTTGAAGAAGGATCTATTTATCGTAGTTTCTATTCACAATGATCCAGTTAATGAATATTAATAGTGATGACATAAACATAGCCACTGTTGATTGAATACCTACTAGGTTCCTGTCTCTACATTACACATTTCCCACTGAGTAAGCAGAGTAGCTGCAGTATGAGATAAAGAAATCACAGTGGAAGGAATAAGGAATTACAGGTGGAACTGAGCTGGTGCGAACACTTTCTATTGATTTTTCTCTTTTTTTTCTCTTCATTCTCCTAGAACAGATTTGGTAAGGTGGGTATGGAAGAGCCTCCTAATTAGTACTGCACTCACTTTTGGAAGGTCTTGTGAGACCAGGATGGAGTACAGCGAAAGGAGGGATGAACAAACTGGTCAGGTCTGCCTCTGTGTTAGATACCAGGGGAGCAGGGAAAGAGAATTCCAGCCTATTTACACATGGATTTGAGGCTAAAGCACCAGTTGGCCACAAATAATGTTATTAGGCGGGAGTAAATACCATAGTTTATATCCCATTGATGGTGGAACAAGATTTAGCAAATCGGGATCCTGATCATAGTCCTTTCTAATTGAGAACTGACGAACTTAGATGTGAAAATTCTTATTTGAAGACTGGGGAGACTGAGGCTCAGGGAGAATGAGTAACTTACCTGTGGTCACACACCTTGTGAGTTGCTGAGCTGGAAGTTACCTCAGTCTGACTCCAAAATTCTGTCTATGGAACAGCTATGTAAACACGAGTTTCTTCTCATTATTAAAGGGACATTCTTTCCTATTGAATGTATCCTATTTTTATAAAAGGTCAGACCCTAAAGGGTTTTACATGGTACTCATTGGT
This sequence comes from Lepilemur ruficaudatus, assembly GCA_963574885.1. NCBI lineage: Eukaryota > Metazoa > Chordata > Mammalia > Primates > Lepilemuridae > Lepilemur > Lepilemur ruficaudatus. The sequence goes on along the minus strand of CAUYRT010086820.1, from coordinate 35,438 downwards.
TGTTCATAAATAAACAAATCAAGCAATTACTTAGGATTTCAGTTTATATTATTGAAGACCTAAATTGTTCAGGTAAAAAAACCAAGTACTCACTTTCCTTATTTATGCACAACCAACAAAAATCCTGTGAAACTCTCACAGATTTTTAAGCTATAACCCAGACCAAGCTTCTTCTCTTGCCATGAAATTAAAAGCTGCTAGGCTTCAGAGTCTCAGTGTTATCAAAAAGAGGCCATCTCCCAGTCGCCATATTGGGTGACTATTACCAAGCTATTGGTACAGGCCTCGCAGTCCTCTCTTTTTGGAGGACCACTGCCTTCCAGAAGAGAAGGCAAGTAACAGTGTATTCTCATTTCCAAGGAAGAAAATAGAGTGCCATGGGCTTATTATCAGATTTCATATTATTAAAAATAATTTTCTGAATGAACCCCCAAGAGGGTTCTAAGATGGTTATCAGTTAGTAATAGGAACTTTCATTATGCTAAAAATTTAGGAAGATAAAGGAAAAGAGAGAAGTGTGTGTGTGTGTGTGTGTGTGTGTGTGTGTATTTTTAAATCAACAACAAAATGATTGTGCCTCTACCTCTCTGACATAAGTGGAGTCCTGGAGTCCCAGGGTGGGTAGGCTAGAAACTTTGTTTCTTATCCACTAGCTTCATTATGAAGCTAATGGAGTAATGTTGGAGGGTGCATTCCAGTTAGAAACACGCCAGACAACCACACTGAAGACTCCACGCAGAGCAGTGGAGACCAGGTATGGGTCTATGTGAGAGCAGTGGAGAACTAGAAAGAAAGAGGAGGCTAAGACGGGGTAAGGTGTTGACTAGAGAGGTTTCAGTGACTTTTTATAAGATATCATGATCTCAGATGCTAGAAGAGAGAGAGCTATTAAAAGCATTCACCAAAAGGAGAGAGGTAACCGTGCAGTAGTGTCTAGTTTAGATGTCGTAGGTTTTCCATGCTGGAAATGGGGTCAGCCATTACCTTCCTTAACCTCTCATTCCTCTTTACATGAACTGTGGTATAACCATTTTTACCTATTTTCTTCCTGTCTGAGAAGATAAAGCAGATCTCTTCTATTCAAAACAACTTATCTACTTATCATTTTATACCTTAGTCCCATTACCACCTCCTCTAAACTATCTTCTATTTCTTTTGTGGCTTATTGGCCTTTTCTTTTCTTTCTTTCTTTTTTTTTTTTTTTTTTTTGAGACAGGGTCTCTCTCTCATGCAGGCTGGAGTGAAGTGACTGTTCGTAGGTGTTATCATAGCTCACTGTAGCTTCAAACTCCTGGGCTCAAGCAATCCTCCCATCTTGGCCTCCCAAGTGCTGGGATTATAGGTGTGAGCCACCGCACCTGGGCAGTTGGCTCTGTCTTTAACCTACATGTATTTTGTCTGAGTCCATTTGTACTGCTTTAACAACATACCTGAGAAAGGATACTTTATAAAGAAAAAAAAGTGTTTTCTCACAGTTCTAGAGGCTGGGAAGTCTCGAATCAAGGCTCTGGCAGGTTCACTGTCTGGAGAGGGCTGCTCTCCGCTTCCAAGACAGCACCTGGTTGTTGTATCCTCCAAAAGGGAGCAATGTTGTTTCCTCATGTGGTGAAAGGCGGAAGTCAGAAAGGCAAGCTAGCCTAATGCTATGTGAACCTCTTTTATAAGAGCCTCAATTTTATCCACATGGGAGGAGACTCTGTGGCCTAATCACCTGTTAAAGACCCCACCTCTTAATACTATTCTTTTTTGCTTTTTGAGACAGGTTCTTGTTCTCTCTCATGGGCTACAGTGTAGTGGCATCATAGCTCATAGCAACGGCTAACTCCTGGGCTTGAGCATACAATCCTCCTGCCTCAGCCTCCCAAGTAGCTGGGACTATAGGTTCAGGCCACCATACTTGGCTATTTTTCTTTTCTTTTCTTTTTTTTGTAGAGGTGGGGTCTCTCTTTTGCTCAGGCTGGTTTCAATCTCCTGGCCTCAAGCGATCCTCCTGCCTTGACCTCCCAAAGTGCTAAGATTGCAGGCCTGAGCCACCATGCCTGGCCTTAATACTGTCTTAATACTTAATATGATCACATTAACACCTGAATTTTGTGAGAACATATTCAAACTATAGCACATTCCAACCACCTATGTCTTCTTCTTGACCCCAAGTTCTCTTCTATATTTTCTCCAATCTCATTTCTTCCATTCTTGATCTTGGGTCAGCTACTGCTATTTGCTCCAGATCCTTTTTCTCTACTCATCCCTCAACCTGCCCTCTATTTCTACCAATAAATTGCAGATCTCTCAACAAAGTCCTAAGAAACCATCCTCTTTCTGAGAAAAATTTTCAATCCATACCTTATCATCGTCCTTCCCTTCACAACTTCTATGCTCCTTAACACTTATAGGAGTTCTTGTAGTCACAAGATTCAGGTGTACAGATATATAACTTTCTGTTGGTGGTAAAAAACTAAAATTCATCAATTTATATAATTTTTTCTTTAAAACTCTGAATTTTAGTTAACAACATAATTAGTTTCTGTGTTCGTCCCCCTCTCTTTTCTCTCATCTTTTAACCAGCATAATCATGGCATTAGAAGAAGGGACTTCTGGTTTAAGGAGCCTTGGGATATCAGCACCCATCTTCATTGCATCCCTTGGTGAAATGTCTGTAGTTCAACCATGCTAAGGTCCGGGCTCCCTGAGGTCTGTTTATCCAAACTGGGAGGCTCTCGCAGAACCAACAGACTGATCTTGGCCAATGCTGTACTGCCCAAGGGGCACTTTTTCTGCTTTACCAACCCCATGCTGAAGTCCAAAGCAGTCTTGAGATTACCCATTCACCTACACAGCTTCCTCCAGTTATCGACATTAGCCCATTCACACTCCGTATTAGAATCAGAGCTATTTGAGAGGTTTGGTGTCTCCATGACGACAATACTTTTACTTATTCCATTCTGTTGCTTGTGTCTGAAAACCCTGGAGTTACACATGATTTGACCTCAGAAAATCCCACACCAGGGCTCACCTATTCCTGACTGTCACGTCCTCAGTTCCTGCTTTGTCTTGTTAAGTGCTTGACTCTTGCTGGATTTGTCTTCCTTCACAGTGATGCTAAAAGCAATTAAAGTACCAGAGCTGAAGGTATGATCCATAATTCCTCAATTTATCACCCTTTACCTGACCTCCATATGACACTCCATCTCTCTCGGGATAAGTGCCAAACCAGAGGTTGTTTCCAGGACTGAGACCCAATTAGATTTATCACTAAAAGGAACAAAATAACTCAGGCCATTTGGTTGCAGTTATAAAAAAGAGAAAGAATTTAACTCTCAATTGAATGAAAAGAAGAAAACTAACATTCAGATCAAATAGATTGTCTCAAGTTGATTTAGGCCCTGGTGTGGTCTCAGGCAGATGATACAAAACCCCTAACTTCCCACTGATCCAGGTCCAGGTTTAGGCCTGACTAGCAACTCTGTATTTACAATAAGGATTTATAACAGAGAAAGTTAAAAAAAGGGCCAGGGATTTACCCTCTTTTTTGGATATAAATAAATGGTAACCCTTGTCTCAGGTAAAGATTCAGAGAGTAGAAACTTATAGACTTTCATAGATATTTACATAAGCCAAGAAAGACAATTATCTGTATATACCTGGCAATGCTCGAAATTCTGAACTCTTAGAAGTAAAATTAGGCCTTTACCTGGTAATCACAGACATTCCTGAAAAAAGACAATTGTCTATTGCCCATCTTGTCATGTCACAGTTTGGAGCACTATGTACCTCACATTTCTTATCTCTGGGCCCGCCTGATCTCAGGGAAACACTTAAAATTAAAGAGTCACCCATTGAATAGCTTTACCGCAAGGTGCTGAATCTTCTGATTTCTGCCAGTAGAAAGAATTGAGATCTTAGTTCCTCAGCCTCTGTCATCTTTAAGTCAGAGGTTAAAAGTACAGAGGGAAAGAGAGAAATGGATCAGGTTACTTTATCATCATCATCATCATCATCTACAGCACGACTGTTGCAAACAGGTTGATTATGTAACTGCAGCACGCAACACTGGCTTAAGCACTGGTCCACACAGGTCGGATTCTGAGGCATCAGTTTAAGAGTATTGTTGCCAATATGTAATATGAAATACTGGTACCTAGTTCTGTGGTGAAGCTAAAATTTACTAAGAGCAGGTTCAGGGCCTTGCCATTTTTGGTAGACTTCACCAATACTAAGTGATTGGTTAAAGGTATGCTGATGAATGGACAGTGACATCAGGAAGTTCCAGGTCAAGCCCTGCTCTAGCCTCAGGTGCGGGAGGGAGAGCAATGAACCCTTGGCTCTCCGTGTAGATGCCAGCTTCCTCCAAGTCCAACCTAAAGTTTTTCCCATGAAGCTACAGATTATTCTTGGTAAACCAAGAATAATAATCAACTTTAGGATGCAAGTTATTTGTTTAGTCTGGAGCAACAGAGTACAAGCGACATTTGAGTTTTCCATGGCTGGATCAGATGGCTGGATCAGATATCTCCTGTGAAAATTTCAATACAATTTTTAAAAAGCAAATGGAAAGTGCTTCTACTTTTGCAGGTTGGATGTTGGTTTAGGTATGTTTTATTTTGGATAAACTTGTCTTGCAAAACTTGGGACATATCATACTGATAAAACATGTATTACTCCTATTATTTGTAGTGTGAAGATAATATCAAACAGTAACACAGCATATGCTGTAAAATGGAGATAGCTGAAAAAAAAATCCATCTGAAAAAAAAATCCAGTATTAAAAATTATACTCCTTTGTACATAAAGGAATGTAGGGAAAAAAGATCCAAGAGTTTTTAGTTTGTCATATTTGGCAGGGTATAAATTCCTCAGGTTAGTGAAGGGTGAAAAGCATAGAAAGTGAGTACAAAAGTGAGTAAGACAAAGAGTTGGGGTAGCAGAAGGCAGAAGTCAAAGTTGAAAAAGTGCTCAAAAGTTGAATTAGGATTCTTGACCTAAGCCCCCATATCGATGCCTCCACACCAAAATTATATCTAGTAAATAAATTATATTACAATAAATTAATATCTGGTATAAAATTTTATAGTTATTATTTGTGATGTCACAATGAAACATGATACAGGAAAAAGATAAATAACAGCAATATGAGTTACTTAATTTGCTTAAAATCATTTTACTAGAACAGAGATCATGAAACACAGCAGAATTTCTCCATAATCCAGAATCATGATGCTTAAACCTTAGAAGAAATTGCCTCCTACTGCAAAAGGTCCAGACTTACACTACTTCCTCTTATCTGATGGTAGAAAACGAAAGTAAAAGATTATCTTGCGGATCTTAATTTCATGGGGATGGGAAGCTTGGCCTATGGTTAATTCAGTGTTTTTGCTGTGAAAATCGAGCGTAGGTCCTCAATCCTGCTCCAAGATGGATGGCTCAGCTCACACTGCATCTCCCCACCTCCAAGCCTGGTGTTTGTATGGAATAATGAGTCCCATAAGCTTGGGCCTGATAATGCTTTTATAATGTAAAGGAGGAAAGTCAAGTAAAGTGGATTTGTGCATCCCTCTAATGAAAAGTTGGCCTGTCTGTTTTTATCAGACTAATGAAGCTCCTGTCCCATTCTCTTGCCCAGTGTAAGCCTCACAATGGGGACAGTGAGCTCTCTCCAACACAGCTCCTCCACAGATGCTATCTGCCAGCTCTCTTAGCAGAAAGAGTTCATTTTAAAGGGATCCTGGCTTGATTAAGGCTTTGTGAGCCTCCCAGCCTCATTACAAATCAATGGAGATGAACTGAGTGCTTAATACTCAAAAGCCAAGCTAACAAAAGCTGACTTATTGCAAGCTAAGGGGTTGGGACTCTCCTGGGTGTTTCAGCTTTGTTTTGTTTTGTATTTCAACCCCCTTTTCTCCCTCCCTTCCTCTTCCTGGCCACCCCGACCCAATCCATTTTCTATGGCAATATTCAAGTGACTATTCCTTCTCCCTTGTATTCCTCTCTGTAAAACCGCAGCTTTTAGAAGAATGATTTTTCTTACTGGATATTATGCTCCCTTGTGACCAGGTGAGTTTTCTGAATGACAGTTGCCCTCCTCTGTGCCATTGGCTTCAATTTTTCATGCAGGAATTAATGATTCCAGTATCTTTTGGAAAACTTCCTGTTTGCTGTTTCTCACCTACTGACTCCTCCCATCTACACCCCCAACAGACACACCAATGTAGAATGGCAAAAGGAAATCAGAAATATTTGACCATCCTTAAGGAAAAGGCATGAGTTGATATAAAACTGCTTCCAGATCCTTGAGCGGTTTCAGACATCTCTTCTCTGCCTGTCTCCCTCTGTCTCTCTCTTCTCTGAGAAAATTGCACTTTGAGTGTTTTTCTGCTCCATATTCAGAGACAGGAAGGTGCCAGAACTGTAATGAGTTGATGAGAAGCCCCATATGGGAAGGGAAAAACACCCAAAAACAAAGGAAGTTTCAAATATCACTATAAAATCAAGTCTCACTGTGATAAAGTTGAGAATCAGGGGCTGCTCCTGTCCTGAGAAAGGTTGGAAGAATCAATACTTACAGGATACCACCCCCTTGTCTTTCCCTGCAGAAATAATAACATGAACATGGTGCATTTACTCTGTCTCAATCTTGGTGTTAATTATTTTACATGCAGGATTTCTTGTAATTATCGCAATAATTTTATGAAGAAGAATCAATTAATGTCTGTACTTTACAATGTGGGAATAAGAGAAACAATGTATGCCTTCCAAGTCACACACTTACTAAGCAAGGACTGTATTGAAATCCAGATCTCACTCTGACTCCAGAGTCACTGAACTAAACCACTACATTAATCTACCTTCATATAGGGTTGAAAAAAAAAACACCTTAAAAAATAAAACATTTTGTTGGATGAAACCCTGGAAGGGTTTTGGGATCCAGCAACCACAGCTTACAAATGACCACTTTCTTTTTTCCACCCATCCCTCCCAGTTGCATTCTCAGTAGAGCTCTGCTCTTCCCTACCTGACTTGAAACTCTGTACTCTAAACTTCCTCCAACTTGGAATCACACCAGATTCAAACCCAAGATACTTCAGTTCCAGACAGATGTTCTTGAGCAATTTGTCTAACTTTTGTGAGTTTCCATTTTTCCATCTGAAAAGGGAAGTTAAGGTCATGTAAAAATTAAATGTCAAAGCACGTAAAATGCATTTAAGAAAGGCCACTTCCTTGTCTCTTCTTTCTCAAGATCTTTTTCTCTTCTTTCCAAACCTTCCAAGAAAGTCTGTTAAACTGATCCACACTAATGGCTTCTAAAGCTTAATGTGCTACTTCTCTCAGGGGAAATTGCATTTTAACAGACTAGGATGCCAAAAGGAATGATTTTATAATTATGGAATTAGATTATTGGAGGAAGAAGTTCTGCACCTTTGAAATCTTTCCAAGCAATAGATGCCCTTCTTCATTCGTGGGTAGATAATAGATCCACAATGAATTGCAAAACTTTGAAATCCTTTTTCTTGTTATTAAACGTAATGTAGCAATAATTATCACCTAGAAAGGCCAACAGAAAAAGTGTGGATACTTAGCAAATGCCCAACTGCAATTCCTTCAACTGGGAATCTGGCCTCCATACCATACTTTGAATCTCTCAATTCCTTTTTCCCTTGCACAGAAAGCCAGAGATTCTTGCTGTTGGCCATACAAAAGAAGAGTAGCTTCAAAGTACTAATATAAGCTATTTAGAAACTAATGGCAGTAGTAGAAATGATTATAAATTGTTGCAGAATTATTTTCTTCAATAGCGTTTTTAACTGCAAAAATATCAGGGGATAGGTCTATGTAACTCTTTAACAGGTGTAAGTTGCAAAGGAATTTCCTCCTGCAGTTATGGACATCGTCACTACCCTTCACCAGACACATGTGTACATAGAGCTGTGTTCAAACTTCCAACAGTCAACTGGCCTTCTCCAATTCAAGACAAGAATCAAATTCATAGAGAAATTCTATCATTCTTATTCCAGAGTATGATTATTGCCTCTGGACAATATTTGCCTCTTGGGAAGTTTATGGGCAAAGCAAATCCAGTTCCAAGGACAGGACGATATTGGAAATGAGTTATAGCACTGAAAGCATTAGACATTGCTCTGGGATTAGGCCTGGGTCAGGAATGGAGTGTCAGGCAGACCAGGGCATCAGAGCTCTTGGGTCTCTGCTTCAACTACCACCTCACTGATCAACCTAATTTATTAATTCAACAATATTTTTGAGCACCCACCACTTGCCAGCTCTTCAGAGTGGGGCCAAATCAGAATTCCACTGACATATGGTTTATTCTTACCAAGTGGCCTGCAGCTGTCCAGAGAGCTGGGTGTCCAGACCAGTGTCCAAATAGCATCTGCAGCAGCTCCAGGGAGAAAAACTTGTGGAGGGTTCTGGGTCAAGTAGCAAGGAGATCTTGAAAAATTATTTTTATGAATCCTTATCCTGCTCAAGAACCAAAGTCTTTGTACTCTTAGAAAACTTGGTTTAGATAAAAAGGAGGACAGGAAACTAAAGTTTAGCTTTCTAGTTTGTTGTTGCTTTTTTTGTTGCTTTTATTTCACTTGATTTTTGTTTTAATATAAATATCTCCCAGGCAAATACGATTGATAGCCACAGAACTGATGGCTGAATTTTTTGATCACTAATTTCTGCTTTGAAAAAGAGAAACATGAACCATTTAAATAAAGGGGAAGAATGTTGTCAAAGAAGGAAAAACGGCAGTGATGACAGAGACCATTTTGCTCTCTGATCTGCATTGACCACTTGATTTTTTAAATAAACTTTTTCATTTTTTAATAATTTTGGATTTATAGAAAAATCACAAAAGATTTTACAAAGAGTTCACAATACTCTGTACCCATTTATCCCTAATGTAAACACCTAAAAACTAGAAAATGAACATGGCACATTGTTAGTAACTAAATTATAGACCTTATTTGGGTTTCACCAGATTTTTCAGCATTGTGATAATTTTTTTTTTTTTTTTTGGCAGAATCCAATCCATTGTACCATATTTTATTTAGGACATCACTTAATTTTAAATTATTATTAATATTATTAAATATTAAATTTATATTGCTGACATCCTTATGAGCTCTAAAACATGAGCAACTCACTGTAAACTTCAATTGGAACTTTCTAACAGAAAAGATAATAACTTATTTATATCTTATCTGTTAGTTCTGGACACACTTACTGGATTCTCACCAATTTAAGTAAAGACATCAAGATTTATTAACAGAGGAAAGAGAAGACATTGTATGTTACAGAGAACAGAGTCATTTAAGAACTGCAGCCACTGATGATCATGCTCTTAAACCACAAATGGGCACGAAATCATACTTATGGTTAAGGGCCACCTTGCAAAATCACCATGTAATTGTGAATGAAAGATAAATTTTAAACATAATTATTCTATTCTTCTGTCCTTTGCCATGAAAAACTTAAACAATAAGTAATCAATAACTGCTGTGGAAGGAAATCTGTCTCTAAAATCAGGCAGCACATGTTCTGTTGCTTTATATGAAATTAGAACACTGAACCAAGAATGCCAGTAAGCATTTCAGGAAATAGTTTAATGAAAAATAGTAATTAAAGGGTGTCAACCCACAGATAAACCATTGCTGCAGAGCAATGGCTACATCTAGATTTTTATAAAACCCATTGAAGCTTCCCAATCTCTAAACTACAATCATCCCTCAGTATCCCTAAGAAATTGGTTCTAAGACCTCCCATGAAGACCAAAATTTGAGAATGCTCAAGTCCCTTATATAAAATAACACAGCATTTGCATTTAACCTATGCATTTCCTCCCGTATAGTTTAAATCATCTCTAGATTACTTATAATGCCTAATATAATGGAAATACTATGTAAATAGTTGTCGTACTATATTGTTTAGGGAATAATGACAAGGAAAAAAGCGTACATGTTAAGTACACTTGCTTTTTTTTTTTTTAGTATTTTCTATCTACTGTTGAATCCACAGATGTGGAGCCTCATGAGCAGGGAGGGCTGACTGTACTTTATACAAGGCATCTGTAAGCCATTCTTTCTCTTGATTAATAATCATAACTCCTTAACTTTATAGGATTTATTTGATGTCACTGTATTTAGCAGCATATATGCTTCCATTTACTACCCTAAGGGTGATCCCCTTCTTTGTGATCCCACACCTCCTTTGTTTATGTGTTTATTTATTATTATTATTATTATTTTGTTTGGCTTCTTATTCTTGGCTCTACTTCCAACGTAAAATCCTTTTCTAGTTCTCTGAACTTGGTGTTGGTATCCTGTCTTCACAGCTTGACTCTCAATTTTCTAAGGACTAATCAATGTTTTTTGTATTTTTGTTGTTGGTGGGGTTTTTTTGTAGTTTGGGCTATCCAGGGTAAGAAACCTTGCATTACTGGGTCCTCAAGTGCCCATCGTCAATTCTCCCTGTTCCCAGGATGAAGCCTGTCTAATTTTCGATATGTGATAACCTGCCGTAGAGTACTGCCTGTAGTAAAATGTGAATGCTCTATCACAGTCGTAATTACCAGAACTGGCAGCATTTCTTATACAAAGGAAAATTCAACTCAACCACATTAGTGTTTATCGAAATCACGTTTGAATGGCACCACTGTTGCAGGTGGGACGAGGATGTTTAAATGGATATTTTATATGTGTTTCTAAAATTGAAGAAATACTCAAATAGCATCAGAGTAGAACAGAAAAACAAAATGGAAGATAAAGCAAAATAATGGCGAGAAAGTAAAATAAGGAATCAACAAGTTAACCTGAAGGGATTCTGTTTATTTGTGTAATTGCCATATTGAAATTATAATTTTAAAAAATTAGTGTGGTTATCTCTTCCTTATAGCTCATGAATGCCAAATTCTTTACCTCATAATTAGCCAGAGGGCCTTCCATTGCTCACAGGGTCCTCTGGTAATGCCAGACCCATCATGCAGACTAAGCGGGCTTCTCACGGGATACCACTATGAGCTTCTGAAAATTGGCGGTGGGAGAAACTGCCTGGGTCTTTCAGCAGAGCTTCTGCTTGTAAGGCTACTGTTTTGATCTCAGGGCTCAGGCTACAAGGGCAAACCCAGAAATGGGAGCAGTGACTGATAATTCTTAAAAATGATGCTATTATAGGTTCATAACAAAGTACAAAAACATGAGCTATTGTGGCTGAAATCTAAAAGTCTGTGAATAAAAAATGTTTGGGGCCAAAGAGGAGGAGATGGTTACAAATGGTTTGGTAGTATAAACACAGCTGGAGACATTTTATTTAAATGAACTAAAAGGGCAGCTTTTAAAAGCAAAGCCTGTCCTGAGATTCATAAAACTGCACCCATTGCAAAAGCCTTGGCCAGCAAGCACAGTAAAACATTTGGGACAGCTAGGGTCAAAGAGTCTTTCACAGATATATTAAGAAAGAAAGGCATACTAGAGAGAGAGTAGTCTGCTAATAAATCAGAAAAGGAATGAAAATCATGATGGCTCAAAAATGACTGACTTACTGAACTGACGTATGGTCAAAAAAATAGATGTTAGCAACAAAGCTAAGGAAAAGCAGCCTGGGTTATTAGAAAGCAATGAACACTTTGTACATATAAAGTAGCTATTGATGGAAAGCACTATTAGAGAATATTCGAAAAGTCTGAAGCATAAATCAGTAGTCTGGGAGGACGTATTTCTCAGCTCAAGCCACGGAAGATCTGGTCCTTTCTGATGCAAGTGGTGCTAACTGCAATTCTTACTAAAAAGAAGGGGGGATATCTGTAGCTGTCATAAAAAGAGCTATGGAACCAAAACCAAAAAGCAATCATGAAGAAAAGAGAGTAGGAGGGAGAACATGGAAAACAGTTTTTGGATGAAACTGTAAAACTTGATAAAATGGAAATAAGATACATCTAACATGTTGGAGAAAGAGATTTCAAAGTTAGCTAGATGCCTGATAGAGGAAAAAAATGGACAATAATTTTGGACTATTCACTTCACCATGTCAATTCCTTTTTGTCTGAAGGTAAAACACGTTGGCAATGCACTTCTGTTTACAAATCATATACCAGGTTTATGGAAGATCTTGACCAAAACTCTGATTGAAGCCAGGGATACCCTTCACAAGCAAATTACTTAACAATGCATTTGATTGTGAGCAAAAAAAATCCTGACTCAAACTTAATATAATGCCTCATATAAATGAAATGCTCAGAAATAGGGCTAGCTACCAGACAGCTTGATATGGAGTCTATATTGCCCCGAGGCCCATTTCCTTCCCATTTCTTTACTGTACCTTCTTTGTATTTCTTTGCGGACTTCATTCTAAGTCTGACTTCATCATGGCCCCAGGATAGCCACACCAATTCCAACAACTAGGTGTTTCCTCATTCACGCTCACCTTAGAAGAGAGAAGAAACTTTTGTCCCAGCATCTCCAGAACAGTTCCTGAAATTCATTCTGGTTGGATCAGCTTAGGTCACAAATCCAGTCCTGAAAGTATTGCCCTGGCCAGAATATGAGGGAAAAGAGTGGTGGAACGTACTGACTGGCTCAGCCTACGTCATATACTTCATTTCTGCAGCCGGGTCAAGTCAGCCTCCCCAGAACCGTATGGATCTGGATCTCCAAATCAAATAGAAGCCTTTTAGATGGGACAAGGGTGGTAACTTGGAGGCAACTACCGTAATGTCCAAATATCCACTAGAAGGTTAAGTGGAGAGAAGTGTATCCAGGGATTAAAGGAGCTACTAATAGCTAGATTTCCTTTGATCCCAGTGCCCTTAAATGTCGAACCTACAATCCTTTGTCTATCCAAATGCACCCCTTACAAGCAGATTGGGGCTGGCCTAGTTTAATTGCCACACACACACACACACACACACCATTTCCATTGGACTAGATCCAGATTATAGGATTTATACCAGGTACAACTGGAAGAGGAAATAAATAAGGTAATGAACTTGAGGAGAGCTATGCCAAAGGTCATTGGTGAAAGACAAGGTTTCAGGTATGGAGAGATTTAATCTAAACAAAAACCTCTTGGTATCTGAGGCAGAGTAGAAGTAGAAGTCAAAGTTGGAATCTGATGTCCTGAGCTGGTGGAAACAGTCCAACTAATCCGTGTACTTGTAAGCTCACTGATCCAGAGGCAAAAGCCATCTGATAGCCACAATAGTGTGGCTGATGTAACAGCAGGTCTTTGGCAATAGTTTTTGATGTGTCTTGCAAGCATCAATGAATAGCCAGCAAGAGTGGTCAACACCTTCTCAGTGCTGGTTCTTGATATCTTGGTTCTTTGTATCAAGAAAGGAAAATCCAGGAAATATTTTTCTCAGAAAGCCTATTTCCATTAAACATGAGGGGATCACTGATACAAATAAAAGCCTGGCTGAGCAAAGTAAATAATAAACTCAGTTATAAATATATTGATTATTTATATTCTCCCCTGCAGCTTGGTTCAGTTTGCCTTTTGGTTTGCAGCAGTAAAAATGAAAGCACTATAGTGTTAACTACAATGAAGCACACCCAGAGGTGTCATTTGTATTTACAATTTTCAGAGTGACGTTCTTGTATCTTACAGTTCTTTTATACATTTTCTTGTGGAGATTCTTCCTTATGAGTTTATATATTAGAGTTTCACTATATGCAAACGTGTATGGTGCATTTATTATTTTAAACCCCACTGGGAGTCTGCTGATTACCTGCCTGTCCCTCTCATTCTTTTTTTTTTTTTTTTTACTTTTCTATCCATCTGTTGCTTCATTTTTTTCTTCCCCCCTCCAGTATGTTTATGCATTCAGAGAAGAGTCTTCTGGGAAAATAATGGAAGGGAAAACCTTGTGATTTATCATTACACTATAATGGGTGCCCTGCTTCCGCTGAAGGAGGTCAACCTCTCTTAGAGATACCACAGTCCCTCCTTATTAACGTTCTGTTCCCGCTAATGGCTTGGGGTAGGGCAGCCAGGTCTTACAAGGAAGGCATTTAAGAAGAGCACTTTGTTTAATGGAAGCTGGCGGTGAGGGGAGGTTACAGGGACACACATAGCACCAAGCTCTCTGGTGAGAGTGACACATTCACAGATAAAGAACATCCCCTCCCCACCTTAGGTAAAAGAAAGGGTTTTTTTTTTTTTCGATTAGTGTGCGCTTTTCCCTCACTCCTACATGCCGTTGCCTCCAGGTCTTTCTGATTCTCATTCTGAAATACCTGCATCATTGCTGCTCCTTTCTCACTCTCTCCTCTTTCCAGGCTCTCCATCATGTCTTTTATATTTCTTAACAGAATTTTTTCTTTGGTCTACCTTAGTGCCAGTTCTCTTCCTAAGTCACTGTTTTGTATCGCTGACATGTTTAAACCCTTTGCACTTACAAAATAAAGTTCAAGCTAAGGTCCTGTCCAGTCTTGCTCCAGTCCCAGCCTTCCCTAAGCTGCAGCTACACTAAACTACCTGCCACTTCTTGAAACTGGAGCCCAGGAGATCAGAACAGGACTGGCAAATGTGAGGCAGGACAACCTGAAAGAATTAAGATTTAATTGTGCACAAAGACGAAGGGAATAGAAGCTTGCCTTTTTCAAGTGAGTTTTTAAGTGATGTGGAGACACTGCCTTGGAGCATATTCATCTCTGTATTTCTACCCTTGGCCCAGTGCTTGGTTCATGATGAGTGTTAAAAAAAATATTCATCAAATAATGAAACAAATGAAAGTCAGTGAAATTCCAAGGTGTTTTTTTTTTTTTAAAAAAAAGGATAAAGTATGGAGCCTTAATTTCAAAAAGTAGAGCCAAGGGATAAGTAGTGATTTTTAAAAAATTTTTATCCCCTATTTAATGGTGCATAACGAGCTTCAGAGAATAGTGCCCATGCCATTGTCCATTTAATATATGCAACTTCATCCTAATTAGTCTCTTCAATATAAGTGATGCATTATGGCTGCAAACTGGGTGAAACTTTACATAGGCATGTTTGTGATGTGACGTGATTTATTATTACTTTCCAGACGTGGGTAAAGAGGCTTGCCAAAGTCACAAAGTAACTGTGACAGTATTTATAAGCAGGAGGTAGAGTCACCATTATTGAATTTTTATCCCCATTTTCAACCTTAAATGTTGCTGCAATCCATTGTCAGCTATGTCGCTGTCTTGTTTGACTGCTAAGTTCACAAATAACATTGATGCTCTTGTTTTCAGGCTTGTGTTTATTATCTCACAGTTCTGGCCTATTATTTAATGAATAGTATCTGTATCAGCTGGCTCTTAATCCAGTTTTCTGAACTATTTTTAAAATTTAACAGGCCTGTATTTTGGGAGGCTGAAAACAATCAAACATCTATCATGTACAGATTAGTTAAATAAATACTGTCACCAATACAGAATAAAATGTTATGTAACTATAAAAAATAATAATGAGGTAAGTAGCTCAGATGCCTCACATAAAACTATACCCAAGCTATTATTTTAAGTTTAAAACAATCAAGTTGCACAATATTACTTACTGATTCTCCCTTTCGTGTAAATTTGGTATACCTTCTTTTACAGTCTTTCTCACCCCCACAAAAAAATTCTGGAAAGCTAAATAGTTGTTAATAATCTGTACCTGTGAAGAATAGGTACAGGACTAGGTGGAGATGCATTGACTAGTTATAGAAGATCATTTATATTTGGATTTCTTACAAGAAAACATTTAATTTTTTAGAAAAATAGTAATTTTAAAAACCCGGAGTCCAATAGCAAAATTTATTTTAGTCCTACAAGATATGAAATTTTCTTTGTCTGCATTGATGTATAGGGATAAATATATGATTTATTCCCTTTCTTGGTTTAAAATGGATTTTTATTCCATGTAGTATTGTTTACTGAGTGTGAAGATGAAATTCATCTATTACTTTTCAATCAGTTATCATCTTATCTTTGAATAGAACACAATTAATTATATGCTATTAAATAATTTATTCAATTATTGTGGTTGCCAAAAAACAATAAACTATTCAATTCTTCCTTGTATGTAATTAATAATTATATACAGCAGAAAATAATTTGACATTATTAAGCAATTACCATTCAATTATTTCAGTTAGCAAAATCCATTAAATGGCATTCAATCAATTTTCCTACAATTATGTTATTTAGTAAATTATACTTAATTCATCCTTAAAATCAAGATAAATTGGAAAAATCACAATTTTCCCAGAATCATTTTAAGAAAATTAAGTAGTTCAATGTGTTAAAGATATTTTTTAAAGACGTGAACCTCAAAAATGGGTAAATTTTGACAAGTTTTACAAAATTGTATTTTCTGATATATCCATGTCACTTTTCATTTTTGGATCTCAAACTACATACCATGACAAAAATTATTAAATCTTTTTTAAGATGGCAGTGTTTGTATATTTAGAAAATTATTTACTTGAGCCAATTTCAATTAAGCTTTTCTAACTTTGATTGCTTCCATCTTTGCCACCCACAGACCTTGTCTTGTACTATAGATTTTGGTACTGATCCGTATTTAATCTAGTGTTTTATTATCTAATGTATTGCTGCTATATAATTTTTCATGTACACAAATCCTTCCCTTCATCAAAATGTTAACTTCCTGAAGAGCAGAGAACAAGGTGTGTGGGCACGTGTGTGTGCATACGTGTCTGTGCTCTCCATCTATTTAACGGATTATTGCACATATGGTGGGAACTGAATTTAATGGAAACAAAGTAAATTGGGTTGACTATTGCAATGGAGCTTTAACCAAAGCTTATGGAGTTCTTTCTAAAGTGGTTACAGATTTAAATAATTTTAATGATCCAATGACAAGGTTTTATCAAACCAAATATATCCAATTTTCTGGATTAGTTGTTCAGCCAGATCCATGCATCCAAGTCTGTCTTATTTATTAAGACCAAAGTAATTAAAAATTCAAAGTAGTCAATACTGCCATTTTAGCCTCTTGACAGACCATATAAGATGGCTTAGAGTCAGCTATAATCAAAGCAACTCAGAAAAGAAAGTGATCAACTTATGCTTCTTTTGGTTGAGTGGGATAGATGTGACTTGTCTTTTATATTACCTCTTTTACTTCTAATGATTTTACTTTTGAGCATTGTTTTTCAAAGTACTTCAGTTCAAATTGCTATCTCACCTCTCTTTCAGGCAGTCAAAATTCTGTTTTTATTTTAAGTTCCAACTCAAATATTTTGTCTTTGCAAGGTCTTTACAGATACTTCATTCCTAACCTGCCTCAGTCATATTTTTCATCTCCACCCTGGTGGAGTCCCCTTTGAGTCACTCTCCACTGTAGCATTTATCACTTGGGAAGGCATGAAGTAAGGTATATGTCTGCATCTTCTTTGCCTTCTCAGATCCAAGCTCTTTCAGAACAGCAACTTTTTATTTGTGTTTATTTACCCAGAGCATGAACAGAGTAAAGGCTTTGTATTTACTGGATGAATATAAAAACATTTCAAAGAACAGCAGGAAGAGATTAAGAAATAGTAAATGCAGAGAAGGGACTACACCCAGATGTAGCATGATGGAATCTCCTCTCTACTCTTACTGGCTACTGTCCCATTTAAACATAATTGATAGCAATGGGAGTTGAGATGGAGAGAGGATCCAGGAAAGCAGAGCAGAGTGCCCTAAATCTGTCCACCTCTTGCATCAGTTTTTTCCTGTGGGCCACCCTACTCACTGCTCTCCTAAAACCCAGTTTGTCACTGCTAATATGCTGAGCTCTATTCCTGGCTCAGCAGTTCTGGAATCCATCACCTCAGATTTCACAACCTCTCTGGCTTTTCCCAATACCCTGCCCACCCCAATTTCATGAAGTCAGGTATAGAACTTTTCCACAGCTGTGCAGATCTAAAGAGTGCCAGTGGTCCTGCCTGTTTCAATCTGGAAAGTTTTTTTTTTTCTTTTTCAATACATGTGTTGACTTGTCAACATTGATGGGATTGGTTTGCTTCCTGCTTTTTATTCAGCTAGTGAGGAGCCAAAAGTGAATTGTTAGCTGTAAACTAGCTTTTCTTGCCATTTTTAGCATTGCTGTAATATACTGTGGTTGCAAGCAGAGTCAAAACTCAGTGAGTGGTTAAAAAAAAAAAGCTCTCTACCTCACTTAATTTTCCTAAATTGAAAGGAAAGGAGGCTTCCACCCATTTGCATTTTAAATTCAAAATTTGTATTTAAGGCACTTAACAGGGTCCTTTGCATGTTGACAGCTTCCTTTTTAACTTATCCCAGACTGGGCTCTGTAATGTGTTGTGTCTTAATTTGCAGAATATGTGTACTGGCATAAGTTTAATTAGGCTTCGGTGTCAACTTTAAATGTAAAACCATCAGCTTCTAATGAAATATCAGAAGCACTTGGCTTCTGCATGACAGATCTCCTGCAAGAAATCTACTTCTTCTGACTGAATCATTTAAAAATAAATAAATAATTTTAAAAGGACAGCCAATGAGAAGAACATAAACCCAGTTTCGTAGATGAGATATTCCTCTGGAAATAGCTGCAAGACAGAACAGAGTGGAGGTGACTATCAAGGGAAATCAGATGCATCTTCTTTTATATATAATTAGCAGAATTCTTAGCAGATAGGTGTAGATTAAATTGATGCATATAAAATTATTTTCTCATTGGCTAACATCATAGTTTCAGGTGAGCTTTATTTTTATTGTCAGTTGAATTCAGAGAACGAAGTTGGAACACAGGAAGTTAAGATACATTCTTTGCTCCAACAGAGTAGTTGGGATAAGACAGATACAAAACAGTGAAACCAGGCAAGTTATTAGCCAATGACCTCAGGAAAATCTCTTAGCCTTTATTAACCTCATTTTTTTCCCTGTAAAATGATAATAATACTAATATCAACCCCAAAGTCTTGTCAAGCAGATAAAATAAATAATATATGTAAAATATTATACTTAATTCAGTGCCTACCACATAATAAGTGCTCACTGTGTTTTACCTATTATGAGTTACCTATTGCTAATTTTTGGAGACTAAACTTGATGAAACCAGTGTATTTTAGTTTCCTATTGCAGCTCAATTTTGCTCCAGTAATTCAGTGTCTACTGATATGTATGTTTCTAAATCCTAGCTCTGTGGCCTTTAGAGAACCTACACGCCAATGGATTATGAAGTTTGGTTTTCTTCTTTATCTTTGGTCCCCAACCAAAGTAGCTGGTATTCTCCTTCCTTAAAAGTCGCTCCATTTTAGGGATTCTTACACAAGGGTGATTTATCTGAATAGAAGTAGCTTTTCCCACCTACTCTATGAGAGATGCTTTCCTCATCCCACCAGAGAAGGGTCATTTTGGGGCCTCACATCTAAAATAGAGTTTACCAATCTATGTTCTGTGAATAGGCTACTGAGCTATAAATGCTCTCAACCTTCTGAGGACAGATAGGAACTTTATCTCATCTGATCCTTGCAAGAACCCAATAAAATAGTTTTCATTAAGATCTCATTTTATAGATAAGGAAAGGAGGCTCAGAGAAGTTAAGTGATTTATGCAAGTCAACACCATATACATAGAATAGGAACTTGAGTCTGTGTCTTTCATTTTTTTGCCTATACTTTATGTATCTTATATATTTAGGCACTCAAAAACTACTTTGCTAGGCAGGCCATGAAGAGTTGAGTTTTTTGCTGTTGTTTGTTTTTAATTTTTATGAGACCAAGAATCAAGATATTTCAGTTCTGATGTATGTATGTATTTAAACATGCTGGGAGGAAACTAACAAATCAAGTTCAAATTGGGGAAGGAGTAGCATACTGACTAGTGTGCCTCTACCGGTCAGTGTGCAGCTTGGGTAATACTCAGAAATTGAAGGTAAAAGTGCGCTAAAACTATTAAAGTTACAATTCTCCTAGTCCTTCAGGAGTCTTTGCAACAACAGTGAGAACTGGGCCAACTTTTGTTTCGATGAATCTTGCTTTTGGTGAGCACACACTACACACACATGCGCACATACACACACACCCCAGCTCTGTTCAGTTTCTACCAGGTTCTTAGTGCCCTCATTAACTGTGTCACCAGGCTCACCCTAAATGTTTGGGCCATCTGCTCAGGGAATGGTGCCTTCACCACAATTATCTAATTACGTTACAGCAAATATCAAATACTGCATGAATGACAAAGGTGAGGCTGCTCAAAGTAAGGAAAAAAGGAGGATTCAACACAAAGTCTAGTGCCAAATATGTGTCCTAAGTATAAAATATATATTTATATCTTTGGAGGCAATGAAAGTATAATTAAAAAAGAAAACATTATGAACTGGCTTAACAAGCTGGGTTGACTGGAAAAAAACTCTTAGTTCTTAACAAACTATTTAAGATGATTAGGTATCTTGGGGAATAACCATGTATTTGCAATGGCCTCATGGACTATGTCAAAGTATGAGTGAAAAATTGGTGACCCACTTGTATACCCATTTGTATATTCTATCCAGTACAAACCAGTGTTTGTAAAATTGAATTTGAATGGCTTTCCACAGGACATGCCCTTTCTGTTGTCAATAGCTAAACTTGCCTTATTATACTGGCCTCTTCCCACATTTGGTTTGTCTGCTTGGAACCTGAATACTTGCATTTGCAACTGTGGATCCAAACTAGACTGTATCTTCTGTAGCCCTGTTACTTGCAGTCTGTAAGCTCTGATAGCTTCTATGATCATCCTCAACTCTTTTTTCACAATGGGGAGCCCACACTGGTTGAAGTCACTCTCCACTATCTGAGCTCTAAGGTTTTGTGCAGTATGTTAGGCAGCACTGACTACAGAATTTTTCAGGGCTCAGTGAAAAATTAAAACATAATGCTTGTTGCTCAAAAATTATTAAGAAATTAAAGATTGTGACAGCAGAGCATTAAACAAAGCTTTGGGTCCTTCTGAGTGTGAGAGCCTAGGCAACTGTACAGGCTGGAAACCCATGAAGCTGGTTCTGATGTCCAGGGCTGGGAATACATTCTTAGTTTCAATTCTTCAGCACATTGAGGCTTCTCCATCCCATAGGAATCCCAGCTCAAATGGAGTGACCATCTTTAGAGTGGGAGAAATTTGGGGTTCTTATTTTATGTATACTCTACTTCCCAGAAGGTTGGACAAATTTGGTGCGATGAGGTTTCACTTAGTAGAAAAAATAAACAGCAGTAGTCTTTGTTCTCAATGATTTCTGGCAAACCTCCTAACTTGTTGAGATGAATACCTTAAATACATCATCACCACCTTAAGCACCAGGGCAATATAATACATCATTTATTTATTGTCACTTTATTATGTAACAATATAAAAATACCCTTACTTCTATTGATCTTATATTTTACATTTATTGTAATAATTGGGAGTTAAAACAAGCCAGAAAGCAATGGCATATGTTATGAAAAAGCATTTAGCATACCAGAAGGGCTTGATATCTTTTCATATGAAGCCTTGCAAGAGCAATCAGAAATCCTTACCTTGGAAAGAGAGGAAGTTATCTCCAGTTAAAGCTGGAAAATGGATCTCAAATTTTTATCTCTGTTTCCTCCTGAAACCCATTATAATTAGGTAGCATAATTTTTAATAAGACATAAATCTATAAACTCAAAAGAAGAGAGAACATGGTACTAGATAAAAGGTATAAATAGCATTTTGGAAAAGAGAAAGCAGATGGATAACTTGTAACTGACTTAGCAGTGCAAAAATATCCAGACTCAAGCCTTCAGTGCAGGGGCCAAGCAGAAGCCACCCAATTCAAGCTTCAGAACCCTAGAAAGGCTTGGAAATTGGAGGCAACCTCTACCTCTAAAGGTGAGAATACAAAGGGACTGAGATGAAAAGATTGCTTGAAAGCATGTTTGAAGTTCAGTTAGTCCCCTGATGTCCTCTTCTACTGTTTCACGTAGATGATTACTTTCTCGCCATCCTATGGGAGACAATAGGTTTTACTTTTTGAAGAAAATGAACTCAAGAAGTTCCAGGCAAGGGAATTCCAGGCATGTTAGAGAAAGGAGGTCAGGTGCCTACAGAGGAAGGGGGTTAAATAAAAGTATTCACTCTGAACCACGAGACTCTCTAGTCTTCACAGCCCTTGTACTGTCTATAATGCAGAAAGCTTAGTTCTACCAGGCAAGAGATTGGAAGCTACCACTCTCATGAAACTGACCATCAAAGAGAAAGGACTAACAGAAACTAACATTTGGGCATCTTGCAATGAAAATATGTAGTCCCTGCCTAATCACCATACAGTGAACCCCAACAGTCAACAAGCCCTCCCCAGGCACACAGAGCTTCTAACTGGCTTTTTAATAACTCTCCCTTAACATTGAACAGTCAAAGGTTGCCCTATATTTTATAAAAACTATCTAACATTAAAGACAGGACCAAAATCAACAGGTATGAGAAAAGGACTTTATAAGAAACAAAGACAATTTCAAGAAGAAGAAAGCTTTAATAACCTAATTGTAATTAATATCCTCAGAGAGATAAGAGACTATATTGCATTAATCATTGATAGGATGATATTTAAAAAATGAAGAGTCAGAGAACAAGAAAAAAGCTTTTCAACATTAAAATATAATAATAAAAATAGAAAATTCAATGGAAGAGTTGAAAGAAAAAATTGGGAACATTTTCAGTAAACCATAATTCCAAATCTCTACATGCTTGGTTCTCACCTGATTATCTCACAGAAGTCTAGATTTGTTTTGTTTTCCCCAATGTTCCCTTCCAATAAAATATCCGAGAATTATCACTTGTACGACAGAATTAATGCATGTATCTCCGTGTCACTTTCCAGTTTTTCTATAGGTCCCCATAACAAATGTCATGAACTCAGCCTGCAACTTTTCCATTTCTCTTTAAAATGTACCAAATGCGGTGGAGGGGAGAAGGATACGGTTCACATACAATAAGAGCTTGTATGTCTCCAGTATCTCTAAACCAGTGCTGATTCTCATGGTCTTTCTGACTGCAATTTGCTTATCTATACTACTTAACAAAATCTGTGCTCTCTCAATAGTGCACAAGTCCTCCCCAGGCACACAGAGCTTAGAACACACTATATATCCTTTACAAATGTAAACATGTGCAATAAACCCTAATTGGCTCTCAACTGGAATATGATCTTAGCCATTTTCAATGAATGTAAGATCAAGAACTTGTCTTGTTTACATTTTATCTCCAGTATCTAAAAGAATGTGTGATACATAGTAGGCACTCATTAAGTATTTATTAAATGAATAATGAATACTACATTGAAAAAGACACTAGTTGGAAGGAGAAAACATACTCCAAATATAAATATCGGCCCCTTCCTCACTGGGCACCTACCCATTATTTCCATGGTAGAGTAGCCTGGCAGGGCACCAGTGGGACAGTAGACACAGTCCCTAACATGGGCACTGAAATCTGAAATCACAGTAGCAATAATCAGATGCATGGTGGTAATTCACATGATTTACCATTAGGGTGACTGTAATTTATCATCCAAACTAGCACACTTTTGTGAGTGAAAGGAGATGATAAAAATGATTCTCAGGTATTAATTGATCTAAAATAGGTGCAAACCATGAATGTTCGAGGCAACCAGGACGTATGTCCATCTTATTTAGGCTATTGGTTATTTTTAGATCAACATCAAAATGATAACATTTTGGTACCAGATAACATTTAACTTATAAGTTAAATTATTATAAAGGCTACTCCCTCATTAAAAGGAAAGTTGGATGAGATAGTTCTCTCTGAGATTTAATTATTCTGTAAGTGAGAAATAGAAAAAAAGATGTAAGTTTAGGAACATAATTTTCAGGGAAAATATACTCAGCTAGGATGTGGCATTCACAGGAACATTTTCCTTGATGCATCTAGTGCTTTGTATAAATAATTCCATGTCTACATCTGGCCATTGGCCTAAGGTCAAGACCTTTTCCCTTTTTCCTGGCCTTGATTCTCCATTATATTTTTTGCCTTTTCTCATGATCTTTTATCTTTTTTTAAAGGAGCAGTTTGATCTCCCCCATCAAGCCCACTTTGTGCAAAACACTGGGACCAGAGGCTTCAGGAGGGCCAGCACCTCCAAACAGGCTGCGTGAGGGACTGCCAGGTGATGAATGGGTGCATGTGGAGAAGGTAATAAACCAGCACCCCAGTCATGTAATCTTCCATTAAAATGAAATGCATACCAGGCATGCAGCGTTTCTGCAGCTTGTACCCTCTCCCATAGAAGATCATGAATAAAAGAGGGAGTGTACTGCTGACAGATGCCAGCATGCATAAAGGACACTTCCTGTAAAGGCAAAGCTCCGGCTAACAGATGGACTAAAGATGTGAGATGCAGAAAGATTTACCCATGTAAATAATTCAAGGGAATGTCGTATGGCAAGCTAGCGCTTTCGGAGGGAGCCAGCAGAAGGTGCAGATGGAAAGGCAGGCCAAGCCTTTCCCATAAACCCATTAAGAACAGTACTTGTCTGAGCTACGGTATGTTGCAGAAAGCCCAGAGAGAGGCCAGCAAATGAGAAATTTGTTTCTAGAGTTTGTCCCACAAGGTCAGGAGCATATTTAATAGTGAAGGTTGAAGCATTGAATGAGAATGAAAAAGGGGTATTATATGTTTCATTGCTCATTTTCCTGCCCCTGCTTCTGAGCTCTTCATGTTGTGAGACCTGAAATCCTGGAAGGTGATACCATCCAAAGACCTTGTAAGAGGTCTAGCAAGGTTCAATCGTCTTAGTTCTTAGACAGTCAGACACAAATTCTGGGCTCAAAAGCCAAATTACATGTGGCAACGCTGCTTCTCGTAAGTGTTTCTCAGAAACATGTAACCATACGCTCTCCCCAGGCCCTGTTGATACTTGCGGTCTGTGCCCACTCATGACATGTTCAATCCTATGTTATTGCACGTTGTTAGGTTTACTTTCTTGTACTTAACCTGTCTTCCAGACTGCATTATATGCAACGTGAGAAAAAAGTCTCTTCCTCACCCACTGGGAGGAAGTAGGTACTTGTTCTGAGTAGGCACCCAATAAATACCTCTTGACAATGAAACTCTTTCAACTTAAAGGATTCCTCCCTTAAAAGCCTCCATATCCTGTACAGCTGTGCCAAAATGTTAGTATCTCAGGCAAGAGGAGTTGTGATAGGCAAAATCATAAAGTGTATTGGACAGAGAGCTGGCCAAAATTCTATCCAGGCCTCGGTTAGTTGGGCTACCCTAGATAAGTCAAAGCCTTCACTCCTTAACTGTAAAACAAGTAATTTCTAAGCTCTTTTCTAGCTCCAGTATTTAGTTATATTGGGATAAAATAGAATACTTCTGGGTAAACACTTTAGACATTCCTGGCAATGTCTGGATCCATGGCTCACAAACTTTCTTCCAATAATTGTTGCTGCATCATGCAAAGGTTTGCACCAGCATTTTCCAAGGTCAAAAACCTGAAAACCATGCATTTAAAAATATCCATGCATCTAATCTATATTAAGCTCTTTGATTTTGAGTCTGTGCTCTCTTTTTTTTTTATTTTATTGCACTCTTTCTTACATGAAATAAAAGAGATGGTAAAATAGTACATTATGTTTTAAAAATCAAAAGCGTCTATTGTAAAAGCCCTTTGTCTGCTACCCCACCCACCTACACACAAATCTTTTCTTGCTGTAGTTGTCTTAACTTTATTGATTATGAAATTTAAAAGTCTTAGAACTTTTGGCATAAGCGCAGAAAGAAGACAAGGGGTCCCCTACCTCTAACAAATTAGCACCGATACTCACTGTGCATAGCTTTCAAGAAATAAACATTGGTTTTATGGATTTCTATGGATGAAGTTTGCCAATTACTGAAAATCATGTTCTTGAAAAGTCACACAAAAGTCAAATTGTTTCAAGTGAATTCTTAGTTTTCCAATTCCCTAAATTATTAATCCCAAAGCTTTATTTTGTTTTATTAATTGATTTTCACCTGGCAGCATCTGCCCGTACTCCTCTTCCCCCAACACCAAGTCTTTGACAATTGATTCAGCTAAAATTTTAAAATTCATCAAATAAAGGCTCAAGGAAAGCAACTTAGGAAAGGAGCTATGAGGTAATTTTTGTGCAGAGAATCATTTTTAAATCATCATTTATTTGTCCATGCTTTTATAAATACAACTATCTTAGAGAAAGCCCCATTATCTTATAGTCAAAATCAGTCATAAGTTTACTTGTTAATGTCTGTGCTATTTATTTCTTGAATTCCTTCTTCGTTAACACATAAAAGTGAGTGTGTGTGCGTGTGCACACACGTGCATGCAGCAATGATCTGAGAAGATTTCTTTTTAAGTTTTCCTCATGAATTTCTTGAATCCTTGACCAGTTTAGAATATATTCCACTGGAGGCAAAGACACAAAGTTTACAGCTTTGAAGTAATGGCCATAGGCACCCTCTCTGTTCCATTGAAATTTGAAATGGTACAAATAAGTTCAACCATCTCTGGTTTGATGTATCACCTTGCTGGAGACCAACAATGCAGTGTTTCACAGTGTTGATGTGAGTTAATACACATTGGCTGATCACATCCCACGAAAAAGTTCTTGCTGGTAACAATGTTCCATTGTCATTTTTTTTCAACATTCTCACAGTTCTAAGTATTATGGAAGGCTTTTATTCTGACATCACCAAATCCTTTACCAGCTCTCATTACCTGCTACCTTAGTGAAGACAGAAATGGTAGATATTAATCTCAGGCCAGCTGTTAGGGGTGAGAAGTGAGTTCGCCATTCATTTTTCTTCTATCAGAGCACTCTCTGTTTGAGGTCATCAGGGCAGTCCCACTTAATAAATTACTAGAACTAGAACTCTGAATGTTTTTGACTTCCAGCCTCTTCAGATTCTCATGTACTGAAGAACATGCTTGATTTCTGTTTGTTTGGCTATTCTCTGGCCCAGAACCCCACAATATCCTGCACCCAGGCACTAGGAAAGAGTTGGTGTGTGTAATTAAAAGAGTTACATGAGTTAACATGAGTTCCATGGCTCTTCCCCTAGAGGTCCTCTAGATTTTGGTTATTTTAAGAATCTCATCAGTATTGCTTCACATTAGCCCCCATGAATCAAATGAGAAAACCATGAAGAGCAAAACTAACCAGTTATCTCATGTAGGAATCCAGCTGTTACTGCCTTATGAACAATATTTTTTGTTGTTAAAAGTTTCTGTCATGAAGGTTTTGATAAGTTATAAATTTCCTCTCCAAGTTTTCCATTTGAGATACTTCCCATCATGATTTCAAAACTAAATTTGTAAAGACTTGTTACTCTAAAATATGGTAATAAATTTAAACAACAACAGCAATAAAATATTTATGGATGTAAATATTTATTTTCAAGAACCATGTTAAAAAGAAATGAGAATTCTTCTGAGGATCTAAGGCAAGAGATGAGACATTTTGAGATGAGATCTCCATTTCAAAGGCATCCAAGATGTTCGAATATTATAACCTTTCTGTGAGGGAAACTAGTGTCTTAGCTTTACTCACATGGGATCAGCTTTTTAGTATTTCACTCTTAAATACAAATGGATAACCACGAATCACCAGATATTTGAGGAAAGTACTTAACATAAAAGTTAGAGATCAATATACAAAAACGGTAAAATAAGAAAGAAAGAAATTTATAGGAAAACAGAGAAAATGACAGGGAATAGAAGATAAAAACATCCTATAATTAATATCCAAATATATAGTTATTCCATGAATAAAACAAGGATTATATAACTAGATTCTATGTATAAGAACTTTCAAAGAGTGAAAATTTCCCAAGAGAACTAAAAAAATGAAGAAAAATAATAAAGTATGAAAAGCTGAAAGGAATAATAAAACTTGAGAATAAAGGCATAGGCCAAGCACTTGAACAATTAAGTTCTAGAAAGAGAGCAAGAAAATAGAGGAAAGAGTATCATGAAATAGTATCATATTCTGCCAAAGTCACAGAGATAATATCAAAAGGGCCCAGTAAGAGCTCATCACAGTGAATAGAAACAGATTTTCATCAAGTCCCAACATGGTGAAGCTGAGAGTACTAGGAGTGACCCAGACACTTTTCAGAGAGAAAACACAGTCTTATATAGAATTGGGAATCAGGATGGTATTTTCCTTCATGGAAACACTGAAAGCGAGAAGCCCATGGAAAAGTTAGAAGACAAATAATAAATGCCTTTCAATTTCCACCTAGAATTCGTACTCAGTTGAACCAATCAAACAGGAAGGTAGAAGAAAGACCACTGAAGAACAGGAAGGTCTCAACAATTTACTCTTCCCCATGAACACTTTTTCAGGAATATATTGAGGGATATAGGATATCCTTTAATTGTAGGCTTGCATACAAGGAGGAAACCAAGAAAGAAGACATGGAAGACAGAAAAATGGGAAACTAACACATTGCAGGAGCAGGGGTGATGCCAGTGTGACAGATCTGAGGAGCAGCCCTTCTATGGGAGTCAAGGCAGATGGGGTCTAATAGAAATACCCCCCCAAAAACAAGGCAAAACAAATCAGGACAAAGAGGTTGTCTCTCTGTTTGACCATTTTAGGAATAGTTTTAGAAATCTGTCAGAAAGTTTCACTACAAATTCATTATAAGGTCATAGAAGAAAATAAAGACAGTGATTATTAATTTGAAAAACAAAAACCAAAATATTGTACAAAGACGAAGTGTAGTCACAATGCAATCCTTGGCTAAGCAATATAGTCATGGCATCACAATGAGGTTTCAGTCAATAACTGACAACATGAACTATGATGATCCTATACGATCATAATACTAACAGAATACCCTATTTCTACTGTATCTTTTCTATGTTTATCCAAATACTTACCACTATATTAAAAATGCCTACAGTATTCAGTACCGTAACATGCTGTACAGGTTTCTAGCCTTGAAGTAACATCAGTCTATGATATTTGCATAACAAAATCCCCTAAGGATACATTTCTCAGTATGTATTCCTGTTGTTCAGTGATATATGACTGTAATTACAAAATTATCATGACAAACATTGTCTCAATGAAATACCTATCAAAATACCAATGTCATGCTTCACAGAAATAGGAAAAACAGTCCTAAAATTTTTATGAAACCTCAAAAGAACCAAATAGCCAAAGGAATATTGAGCAAAAAGAACAAAACTGGAGGCATGTTACTGCCTGACTTCAAAATATGCTACAAAGCTGTAGTAACCAAAACAGCATGGTACTAGCATATAAACAGGATAAAAACATAGATCAATGGAAAAAAATAGAGATCTCAGAAATAAATCTACACACTTACAGCTAAATAATTTTCAACAAAGTTTCCTGGAACATGCAATGTAGAAAGAACCATCTCCTCCAAAAGAACAGCCTCTTCAATAAATGATGTTCAGAAAACCAGATATCCACAAGCAGAGAAATGAAATAAGACCCTTATCTTTCACTACATATAAGAATAAACTCAAAATGGATTAAATACTTAAATTTAAGGCCTGAATCTATGAAACTACTAGCAGAAAACATAAGGGGAAGCTCCATGATGTTGGTCTGGGCAATGATTTTTTTAATATAATCATTTTTTCTTTTGTTTCTTTTTGTTTGTTTGTTTCAGAATATTTCAGTGGTATAAATGTTTTGTTTACAAGGATTGCTTTTGTACCTTTTCAGTCAAAGTTGTAAGTGCTTTGCTCACCCAGATAGGGTATATTGTACTCATTAGGTATGTTGAATATAATTTCAAAAACATAGGCAACAAAAGCAAAAACAGCCAAATGGCATTACATCAAACTAAAAAGCTTTTGTATAGCAAAGGAAAGAATCAACAAAGTGAGGATACAACCTAGATAATTGGAGAAAAATATTTGCAAACTATGTATCTGATAAGTGGTTAATGGCCAAAATATACAAGGAACTCAAACAACTCAACAGCAAGAAAAAAACTCAATTATTAATGAGCAAAAGACCTGAAAAGACATTTCTCAAAAGAAGACATATGGCCAACAGGTATATGAAAAAATACTCAATATCACTAAGCATCAGGGTAATGCAAATTAAAACCACAATGAGATATCATCTCATTCCTATTAGAATGTCTATTATCAAAAGGCAAAAGATAAAAAGTGTTGAATATGTGGAAGAAAGGGAAGCCTTACATACTGTTAGTGGGAATATAAATTAGTACAGTCATTATGGAAAACAGTATGGAGGGTCCTCAAAAAATTAAAAATAGAACTACTGTATGATCCAGTAATTCCACTACTGGGTATATATCCAAAGAAAATGAAACCAGCATGTTAAAGATATATCTGCACTTTCATGTTTATTGCAGCATAATTCCCAATAGCCAAAATATGGAATCAACATAATTATTTATCAACAGATGAATGGGTAAAGAAAATATGGCATATATACACACAGTAGAAAACTAGCCATAAAAAGGAAGGAAATTGTGTCATTTGTTATGCATGAATGAACTTGCAGGGCATTATGTTAAGTAAAATATTGCAGGCACAGAAAGATGTATACTGTATCCTCTCACTCATATGTGGAATCTAAAGAAATTGATTTCATAATAGTAGAGAGTAGAATGGTGGTTACCAGACACTGGAGTGGTTGGAGAGGTAGTATGAAGATATTGATCAAAGAGTACGCAATTACAGTTAGATAGGAGGAATAAGTTCAAGAGGTCTATTGTGCATTATGGTGACCATAGTTAATGCCAATATATTGCATTCTTGAAAAATGCAAAGAGAGTGGTTGCTAAGTGTTCTTACCACAAAAATGATAACTATGTAAGACAATGCATTTGCTAATTTCATAGATTTAACCATTTTACAATGTATATATACTTTAAAACATCACATTGTACACAATAAATATATATCATTTTGTATGTCAAGTTTTAAAAAATCATTGCCTACTGATTTCACTAAAAATTGTGAAATGATTACATTGAGAAAGATGGAGAATGGCAGATATGTTGTGAATGCATGTGCACAGGAGAATTGAATTCAGTCCTCACTTTACATGGTAGGAAGTTAAAAGGTAATGTTTGTAAATGCAAAATTAAGAAATATAAGATAGTGTTAGTATAACATAGCGTGGAAGTCAGTTCCAAAATAAATTGCTAAAAATGTCGAAAATCACTGTTTCTTGGATGTGGGCCTTGGAGTGGGCAGGGGATGGTTGGGGCAGGAGACTGCTATCTTTCATCAGGTTTTGTAGACATAGTCATCCATTTAAATCATGGATATATATTTTATACATAATGGGTATATAGTTTGGCACATATACTATAATCTACTATAATACCAGGTTTATGTAGATACATTTGTAAAAAAATACTTTTTGAATCTGTTGGAATAAAAGCAGAATGGCTCACTTTGTAATTTTCAGTAAAAAGCCATGGTGCATAATGTATACATGATCATGTAAACTTCCCAATAAAGAGGTGATGGAGGTGATAATATCAATTTATTTGAGAAGACAATCTTTAAAATGTGTCAATCTGTTCCATTGCAAATACCCTGCCTCCTCCACAAATGCTCCTAATTATACGTATATAAGTAAAATGAAGCAAAGAACTGAGGTTGGTAAGTGACTTATATATTTTGTCTATTCATTCACGAAAATTCCACTGAGCATATACTCTGGGCGTAGCACTGTGCTACATGCTAGATTAATAAACATACTTCCCCAAATGTCTTGATACAAAGACAAAATAAAGATAGGAAGAAGGGTCTTTGGTGCTCAGTGCTTCAAATTGACAAACCTGCCTGAAGAGCTGCTTTTTCTTGGTCTAGTTTTCTAGAACACACACTGAAAGTGAATGTTGTCTTTGGAAACAAATATTTGTGTCTCTTTCTTGGTGGTAAGGAAAGGGGGTTGGAAAGGCTTAACTCAATGTTTACTTTAAAAATTAGAACTAATTATTTTTTCGCAATTTCATTTAACTGAGTTTTTTTTTCCCCCCCTCACAATTTGTTGAATGGGAGGGAACACAGTGAGAATTCCAAACTGCTAATAGAAATTGGGTCTCACGTGTAACTAGAATAATTAACACTGTCCCTATAAATTCAGACTGAATATCCTTCCAAATTTCATTTAAGCAATTGCCCCATCTTTTCTAAGCCTAATGTCTAAATTTGTCCTGACAGAGGACAAGCAAGCTTTCTCACAGCATTTCCCTTGGAGACCTCAGTTGTCAGGCAACCTTAGCCTGAACAGGCCCTCAGTGTAACATGGGGTGCCCTTCCTAGGCTCCAAGGAACCTCAATCTGTGGTCAAGGTTTTTCACTGTATGTGTTAAAGATATTGGATTCTCTTGCTCTTATGACTGTGGATGACAGATTTTCAAGCCCTTCTTTCCCAAAGTGAGATCCTACTCAAGTACAGTGAACCTTACACCAGGCTTTGTGCAAATAAATTTTTATTGCTGCATTAAATTTTAACTTCTAATGAGATTTGTTAAAATTCACTGCCTCCAGATTAGAAAGTGTTGGGAGGCCACAATAAAGAATTATCAATGACCAGTGCGCCATGAACAAAATATGCACTCTTCCTAATACAGTGAGTCTCTTCTAGAATTTCTTTGTGCTTAGGGGAAGTGTGGGAGAGGGGTGAAGTTTCAGGAAACAAAACAAAACCATGTTACAGGCACTTTCATGTACTTGTAACTCAATTTCACCATTCAACACAATCTTACGACTTAAAAGGTATGTTCCTATCGCATGTGTGAGGAAATTTATGTTAAGAGAGTTTTGATGAAATTCTTAAAGCCTGTAAAATTCTGCTATGCCTCAGTTACCACTCGCTCTCAGATTAATCCATTTATTCACCATGGTGATGTGGCAGAGAGCAAGACATTGATGGTAAGGGCTCTAATAGGGCCAGGTTCTGATGAAGCAGGTGGAGATGGGTACATCCATGTCCAGTCTGCGGACTTTACCCAGGGAGATTTCGGGGTAAACTATGAAGAGTTTATAAGAAGGAACAGCTTGGTGGGCGGTTAAGATGGGGAAGGGAGAAATTGTATCTTATGCTAAGCTTTCTTCCCCTTTCTGTTCCGGTTCCCCTGGTCAAGAAGAAGTCTCCAAATACTCAGCAGCAGGAGCAAAATGGGAATCTGTACCTTCTGCTCACACAGTTACTCTATCACTGTGCTAACCTCAAATTCTGTGTAGAATATTTAAATACAAACATTATTAAATACTGGCAGTTCCTTTGCTTCAGTCATACTTTCTTTTAAAACAAAAAACCACTAGGGAAATTATATGCAAAAAGCTATGTTAATAAAGCACTCAGGTACAAATTTATACTAAAAAAAATTGTTAGGAGATACAAAGCCTGAGAGACTCTTAGTCACGTACAAGCAACCATATTTTTCATATTCTACATAAAGCTATTTTAACAGCTTAATGAGTAATCTAAAAAAATTACGTACAGGATAAGTGAATTAATGTTACTGGAAAAATGTTAAGCTTTGATATTTCCAAAGTTTTTCGTGCTTCCATCCATTAGCTAAATGTGACAGCTCAGCTTTTTGAGACCATGTGTATTACAGCAATCACCTATCCATGGGCTTTAAAATCGTATTTCCTCATCCAAGGCAAATGTTCTTCATTCTCACTTCCAAGCTTATGCTTGGGCTAGGCTCGCAAATGTGTTGAGACAATTGCTCCCACAGGGCTAGCTTTACATTAGGTGGGGTCAGCATTATGGACAGGTTGCTTGATGTGAATCTGTAAGAAGCCAATTCTTTCAACAGCCTTTGCCTGTTGGCCCAGTGTCCGAAAAGCCAGCTTTGGGTTGGGAGCCGTTTTTTTTTTTTTTTTTTTTCCCCCTAGGGGCTCATAGCCTTTACAAAACCCATACCTCAGAAAAGGCAACACTTTGAAGCTGTTTGAAGATATCTGATTGCTAATCAGGCCTTTACAGAATGTTTACAGTAATTGTCACATGCACATTTGGGCATGAAGAAAAAAATGAAGAATAAGAGTAAGCAGAGGGGGCCACCTTGAGCATCCAACTCTAGTCAAGTGCTGTGGATTGTTCGTTCCAGTTTTACTTTTTCTGGAAAGTCTTTGTAATACCATGGTTTTATGATGCAATTTTAGTGCAATCAAATTTGAGCAGCCCAAAATTATATAATTAATGACGTTCATTTTCAATTATAATCACTAATCGATCGCAGCTTGCTAGGAGGACACCTGGTGGTAGAGAGTCACTGCAGTTTGACAGGTGGAGGTCCTTCCAGCTTGCTAATTTGTTTGGCTTGGCTAGTTAAGTGTTGTTTTTGTTTTTGTTTCTTTGATCATTTGAAAATCTTGTGCAAGCAATACCTAAAAGACAGGTGGCAACATTTCTTATGGACCACCATCCTGGAAATGAGGGAGTGAAAATGAATCTGAGAGAAAGGTAGACAGGGAGGTATTCATTAGGTATGGCACAGGGAAGGGGGAGCTCTGTCAACAGATGTGTATGGAAAAAACTATTCTGGAGGACTGAGAGATACAATTAGTTTACGGTTTTGTTGTAGATGACTTTCATGACTACATTATACTCATTTCTAATATTCAGACAATTTTGGGGGTAGCATTTTCTTTCTATAAGAACAATCCCAAATTTCCTAGGCTATAAATGCTAGACCACAGATCCTACATGCGTTTATAAATGTGGAAGGAACGACAAGCAGAGAGGCCAAGGAAGTCATTCAGACGAATGGTTCTCAAAGTGTGATTCCTCAGCCAACAGCATCAGGGTCACTTGGAAACTTATTAGAAATGCAAATTCTTGGACTCCATCCTAGACTTTCTGAGTCAAAAACATCTGGGGGTGGAACACAGTAGTCTGCATTTTTATGAGTTTGCCCAGTGATTCTGGTGCATAGTAACGGTTAAAAACCACTGATTCAGGGTAACACCACTAGGAAGTATAAAGCCAGGAATCAAATGAGAACATCAGGTTCCAGAGTTCTTTTTCTAAGCCATCAATACTCAAGGACTTGTGAAGGTATCATTTTTCAAAGGGGGGAGGTCAGCAAACCCAGCTTTTCAAAACACAAAGGGTTAAAAGAAAACATTATTCTAAAGTGAGATGATTCTTGTTATCAGACCTTTGTCAGAGGAGTAAAGAGCAAATATTCTCTCCCATTCTGTGGGTAGTCTATTTGCTCTAGTGATAGTTTCTTTAGCTGTGCAGAAGCTTCTGCCTTGTTCATGGATTGGTAGAATCAATATTGTTAAAATGTCTATATTACCTAAAGTGATCTACAGAATAAATGCAATCCCCATCAAAGTACCACCATCATTCTTTACAGAACTAGAAAAAATAATTCTTCACTTTGTATGGAACCAGAAAAGACCTCGTATAGCCAAAGCAATCTTAAGCAAAAAGAACAAACTGGGAGGCATCAGTCTTCCTGACTTCAAGTTGTACTATAAAGCAATA
>CAUYRT010086819.1:0-18029 GCA_963574885.1 Lepilemur ruficaudatus | reverse complement strand
GGGAGGCTGAGGCAGAAGGATCGCTTGAGCCCAGGAGTTTGAGGTTGCTGTGAGCTAGGCTGACGCCACGGCACTCTACAGCCCGGGCAACAGAGTGAGACTCTGTCTCAAAAAAAAAAAATACAGTAAGTTAAAAACACTGGCGTTAAATGGATTTGTGGTACGCTGATTATATCTTGAATGGAAAAAGGACAATTAGTGGAAAAACTGGTGAAATCTGAATAAACTCTGCAATACAATTAGTAGTATCAATGTTTCTTTCTTAGTTTTGACAATTTAAAAATGTTTTTTAAAAGAAAGTAGATATACCTACGGCCCATCTATTCTCTTTTGGAGATCTATAAACAATGACCCCAATTCTGCCAAAATTCACCATACTATTTCGAAATAAGCAGACTCTTTTAAAATACCAAGCTTGGTTTTTAAGGGTGAATTGTAACAGGATAAAGGGCCACTGCTCATCTCATTACATTCTGCCCCCTTCATCCCCAAATAGGATGCAATTTCCTAATGTAAAAACACCTAGAAAATGTACACGAGCAACCGATGTTCACACCGGGCATTTTACCCGCTAACTCTGGAGAGCTCTTCCTTCACCACGAGCTCTGGCTGCTGCCTAGGAACCCTCGTGACGGGAGGGCAAAGAAGAGGAGGGAGGAGAAAGGGGATGGGAAAGCACAAAGAACTTGTGCATGTGAGGTAAGCTTCCGAGCGCTTGGAATACGCTGAAAGGTAAAGCCCAAGGAGTCAGTGTAATCATGTTGCTTATCCTGGCAGGGAGTCGGGGGCGG
The DNA here is from genome assembly GCA_963574885.1 of Lepilemur ruficaudatus. Taxonomy (NCBI): domain Eukaryota; kingdom Metazoa; phylum Chordata; class Mammalia; order Primates; family Lepilemuridae; genus Lepilemur; species Lepilemur ruficaudatus. Next base: position 17,238 of record CAUYRT010086819.1, on the reverse strand, counting down.
GTCACTGGCAGCAATTAGCATTTTTCTAACAGAAGATTGAGATCCCCCCCCACCTTTTATGGAGGAAAGTTTTATAAAATAATATTTACATTGAATGATTTTTCATTTGTAGATATTCATACGGTTTTGGTTTTTCCAATAACTCAGTACATACAAGAAATCCAAACTCACGCTGACCCAGAACAGCTGCTGCTAAAGAAAATAAGGAGTTAGATGAGTTCTTGAAGTGGCTTCGATACAGGGTTACAAGTGCAGTTCTATTTTCTATTTATAGACTCTAAGGGACACCAAGTGTTCTTTTTATTCCTCTTGAAGGTCAATATTGATGACTACCAGCAAAAGATCTAATCATCTATAACAATCTTTCTAATGGCCAAAGAAAAATGCTTACCTATATTTAGAGGATTTTTGTTGCTTCAACAAACCTGAATTATTAATTACACCCAGGATAATATATTTTCAAAATAATTCTTGAATTTTTAACTTAATTCTTAAATTTAAAAGAGTTGATAAGAAAAATAATAAAAATGGGTATAATCTTACCGGAGTTCCTGTGTTCACGTAGCTCTGCAGCTTGTTTCTCATTTCTTTTTCATTAAATTTGGCACTTCGCTTTACATAGATTCCTCCATGCTGCCACATAAAAAAAATTGGGAGGAAAAAAGGATTTACTCTTAAAATAACCAATGGCTATAGTCATCAAAAAGGCAACTTTACTTCTAAAGAATAAACAAATATTTCAGAATTTGGACTATATTTAATACATTTAAATATTAGCATCTTAACATTTAGCTAAAAATTCCTGTTTCAACATAATTCAAACAAAACTGTATGCTACATTGTATTGAAAAATACATGAACATTTTTGTTGAGTTAAAATAAAAATGCTTTCTTTCTTAAAAACACAGTTTCTAAAATAAAAATCTTGATCAGTCAGTTGGATCTTAACCTCCTATTTTTCCACTAAAAAATGTATTTAAAATGTCAACACACCCAATCTTTAGGGATTTAAAAAAAATCAGCCTAGCTACAGCTATTTATGTGGCACTCTTATGGACTGAATTGTGTTCTGCCAAAATCAGTATATTGAAGCTCTAACTACCACTGTGACTGTATTTGGAGACAGGGACTTTTAGGTGGTAACTAAGGTTAACAAGGTCCTAAGGGTGGGGCCCTGATCCAACGTGACTGGTGTCCTTCTAAGGAGACGAGGAGATACCGGGGTGAACGTGCATGGGAAAACAAGCACGTGAGGCCACAGGGAGAAAGCTGCTGTCTGCAAGTCAAGGAGAGGGGCCTCCAGAGAAACCAACCCTGCCAAAGCCTGGATCTCGGACTTCTATCCTCCAGAACTAGAGAGTAAACTTCTTCATGCTAAGTACTTTACACATACAGCTCGAGGTCTTTTTAACATCACACAAATCACTGATTACTTTCGTAATTAGTTTCTTAATAGCCTATCGTATTCTACGCCTTAAATTTTCTATGTTTGACTTTTGTGCATTTGCACCTTTGCTCTTTCATTTAACTTAACTACAGCTGGCCCTCCCTATGTGTAGTTTCCACATCCACAGATTCAACCAACCACGGATTGAAAATATTTGGGGAAAAAATAAAAATAAAAAATAACAATGTAACACAAAATAAAAATAAAGAAACAATACAGTATAACAACTATTTACATGGCCTTTACATTGTATTAGGTATTATAAAGTAATCTAGAGATGATTTAAAGTATACCGGAGGATGTGCCTAGGTCACATGTAAAAACTATGCCATTTCATATTAGGGACCTGAGCATCGGCAGACTTTTACATCTGTGGGGGTCATGAAAACCATCTCCTCCAGAGGTCGAGAGACAACTGCATATGGATAACCAGACATGTATATAAACACACACCATTAAAAATACCAAACAGAATTACTTCAATTTAGAATATGCTGTTAAACCCATGTAAACAACCATACATTTATACAAATACGTTAACACGTTACATTTTAAAATATAAAAGTTTTTATAAACCACATAAAGAGAAAGAAAGCATGGACAAAGTTACCTGCGGAAAATAACACCCATACAACGGAAGCCATTTTAACTGATCCTTCAGCACATAGCGCACGTGTCCGAGAGCATCCTGCCTGATGGCTAAGATATCAGCAACGATCCAGTCAACTGCAAAGACAGAACCCCGTCGGTGCCAATGCATACATGATTGCCATGCCAATCCCAGCATTCCCTTCACAGACACAGAAAAAGTCTCTTCCCAGGATTGTATTCGGAGTATGTTTTGAAAATAGTATGATTAGAATGTTTAAAATTACTTTAAATCAATACTAGATATTTAAAAAATATAAATTCTGTGTTTTGGGAGCTTTTTAAAAATATTTCTTGAAAGGCTTTTTGTTTCAGGGATAAAACACAGAAGTCACAAAACACCAAAATAATCCAACAGTGCATGTATGTGGAATAAAACGAGCTTCTCTGATTCCTAAAGTTTAGAAAACAAAGATGTTTTCTTTTTTAACAAAATTGGGGGAAGACAGCTAAATGAAACTATCAAGTGCAACTATTCTGTGTGTGTGTGTGTAGATATGTTCAACAAAAGGTAAGGACACTATCTTTACTAATGAGTTTTAGGACTCAGTCCTAGGTTATAATAGCATTCTAATGAAGGTCTCATGTGCCTTAAAACTGTGGTAGGTTAATATATGTTCCTTACATAACCAAGGGACATGGTCCCCAGCTGCTACTAACTATAATTTTAGAGATATGGGCTTTTTTTTTTTTGTTTTTTTTTTTGTTTTTTTTTTTTGAGACAGAGTCTCACTGTGTTGCCCGGGTTAGAGTGCCGTGGAATCAGCCTAGCTCACAGCAACCTCACACTCCTGGGCTCAAGCGATCTTTCAGCCTCAGCCTCCCAAGTAGCTGGGACTACAGGCATGTGCCACCATGCCCGGCTAATTTTTTCTATATACTTTTAGTTGGCCAATTAATTTCTTTTCTATTTTTAGTAGAGACAGGGGTCTTGCTCTTGCTCAGGCTGGTTTCGAACTCCTGACCCCGAGCAATCCTCCCGCCTCGGCTCCCAGAGTGCTAGGATTATAGGCGTGAGCCACCGCACCAGGCCTAGAGATACGTTTTTAACAAAAGGTTACAAAAACAAGAATAAGAAGGTATGAGTGAGCCGATAACAAAAGCACCAAAAACTTCCTAGAATTAAGTTAGTGGAGCTTTAAAACAGAAGAAATTCCCAACAGAGAATGGCCCTTAGCAGAGCAAACAAATAGAAAGCAGCCAACTGGGTGCAGAAGACGGTCAACAGGGACACGGTTTAAAGAGATGTGAGGGAGACTTTTCTAGTTGATCTACAGATGACTTCCATGATGGGATACTTGAAAACTGTTATGAATCTGTGAAAAGAATACAGTCCTAGCATCACACATGTGTTCAGGCCACGAAAATGAGAACAAAAGAAGTGAATCAGAGGGGAAAATATTTTTTAAAAACTGTAGGAAGTAAAAGCTGGGGAATTAAAGGAATTAGAATAAAATTTTAATCAAAAGGGACAGTTTTCCACAGATTACAGGACTCTCAACTATGTGAAATCCTTGAGACAATGCACCATACTAGACAGACTATCCCCAAAGAGTCATTTAAATACTAAAAATTAACCCAGAGAAATATTTTTATTGATTACTATACATGCCTTTTTAATCAGGGATTATTAGTCACAAATTAACTTTTTGTTGATGATGTAAGGCTTAGCATTACATATATAAATTTTGTTACGGCTCCCTATAAATAGAATACTGTCTGCAAAGATTTCCCCGCTATGGTGTGTGGTCCCTGACAGCTGTGTCTGTCAGTTTGAGATATCTACACTACAGGGCTGTCAATTATCACTTTTCTCTAAAGCATATAACTTCCTATGGAGGCCTCTCACCAGTCCCTTCTCTCTAATTCAGGTCAAATAATTACTCACAAGCACATTTCTTTCTGATGATATCTTGGAAACCATATAACCAGCCAGTTATAACTGTATCTAATATAAAATTGAACAAACTGAATAAACTCGAAGACTAATTCTGTATGGTTCCCAGGCAAAAGTACATCTTGGAAACATATTTGGAGTACAAAGCTAAAAGTCAAATTTGGTACCTTTTCCTGTAATAACTTGAAGTTTGGAAAGATAAAAAATACATTTTTAATGCTAAAACACAGTTTTATTAATATCATGGTCTCAGATGCACCTTCCAAGAATTTTATAAGCGTAAAATTTTCAAAATATGTCATATTCATAATAAACTGCCCTGGGCTCTGCCATTTACACATGAAAATCATAATGGAAACAAATGTGGAAAGACACAAGCTTTGTGTCATCAATATTTACCATGAAATTATCTCTTTAGTTTTTGTTTATTCTCAGCTAGGTTTCAGATAGGTGACACTAGATTACAGCTGAGATGGTAATGTATTTAAGCTTTACAATAATTATTCATGTTTGTGTTTGGGCATAAATAACTTGATTAAAGTATCAATAAATCTGGCTACGTAAGAACTCTTAAATAGTGATCCAGCCAAAACGGTGTCATTGTTCCCATTAACTTGGAAGAGAGCGGAGGGCAGCGAGGAGAGGGAGCAGGATCTTTCTCTTCTACACCACTCTGTAACAACAGTTCCTAATCCATAAGAGTACTGCGTGGTCTAAAAGAGACACTTCCCATGAAGCACTTATCTACCCTGGATCCAGCGCTGTGCTAATGGTTAGGTTCAATGATCACAATCACTACCATTGTTACTGCCATCTACAGGCCAGGCACCCTACAGGGATTATGAGATAGCCTATGTAAACCTGATGGGTAGATAATCTTCACATCTTACCAATAATAAGGCTCTGAGAGGTTAAGAAATTTGCATGTGAAATAGCATACGAAGCGGAGTCTGACTCCAAAGCCCATGCCTTTTCACGACACTCTACTTACCACGCACACTGTTAGTCAAGAAAAGCGACACCTAAACCAAGAAAAGGGAGCATTTCATGAGATTGAAAAGGTAAAAGGTGTTAGAAGCAGATAGTTAAAGGACAGGGAAAGGAATAACAGCCACTACGTCCTTGCTGACTCTGGACAGAAATAAGTTAATAGAGACTAAGGACGTAGAGACAATGACGATACGTCAAGTGAAAACAAGGGAGGAGAGACTGATTTAAATGTTAATTCTTCTGAACGTTAGTTAGGCCAGGAAACTCATTTACTCTGGCAGGCCGAGCAGAGAGCAGCCTGGAAAGTCTAAGCAGAACAGCAGTCCTTGAAATGTTCTTTCTGCTAATCACACTTTCAGAACTATTCCATTTTTACTCTTACTATCTCAAAAGGGTTTTAAAAGAGCACCTAAACACAACAGGCCAATGGCCCATGTCTTTGGTTAGGCTTTAGGGGCCTCTGGAACCCTAAAACTATATGCAAATTTTTACGTGCACATCTTTCTAGGAAAAGGCTCCATCACAAACTCACTAAAGCCTGCAATTCTAAAGTAATTTAAAATCACTCCTTTGGTATTTTCTCAAGTTATGGAGTTTTAAAAGACATTCAAAAAGTAGCCTTCCCAAATCCTAAAGGCTGACAGGTGAGAGGCTCTAGTGCCAGAGCAGAGCAGTGCTGGGGAGTCAGAGGCACTGAGAGGCGGGGGCAGGGAGGGGGACCTGGTTCTCTAAACTGAGAAATGGAACTTTTTCAGGTGGGTGCCGGCTAGTAAGAAGATCATGTTTTTCATAGTATCTTTTAGTCCCAAATACAAGAAAGTTTTAAAAATCTGCTTTTTCACAAATATTTTCCCAGAAGTCCTCACTCTGAAGGAATGTAGATGAGGGCCAACATACAGTAAGCACACAAATGACAGCAGCAGTTGCTTTATCATCATTATCTCTATTGCCACCACCTCCGGCAATGTTCAGAAAGCACTTATCCCACACATCAGTGCCAGGGCCGCAGCTCTGTTAATACAACAGTGTTTACACTGAAACCTGGAAAAAGGAAAGTTGGCAGGGAAACTGAATAAGAAATTTTAAGAGAATCCTGTTAAACAGAAAGAAAATTCTACATGAAATTAACCACTGGGTCAATATAAAGGAAATCTGGAGGGAATCTAATCTATCACGAGCCATTCCCTGCCCTGGGCCCATAAATCCTTGTTATTCGGACATTTGAACTCTGATAGAAATACTCTCTCAACAGCGAGACAGGAACAGCAGAACTGTGTTAGCAGTAAAAAGGCCAATATATCTGGATTGGCCAGAGTTATAAGCAGATACTAACCACAAGCTGGCTGTTTTGCTATTTTTGCCTAAAATCGAATACAATCAGATAAAATAGTCCGAGCCAGTCATGTAATCATGTCTGGAGAAATATACAGATACAACAAAATTCTTATCGACCCCTTGAAATTTCAATTCTTGCCCTATAAATCTGAATGTCATTAATATGCTAAATTGAGAAAAATGTATTTAATCTTCTTGTACTTTCTATACATTACCTATGGTATAGATGGTAATGAAAGCAACAAAATCATGAAGAGACATTCGACAGGAAGAAAATAAAGAAAAGCCACAGGCACAAGTGATTTTCCATTAAGAGTGTTATCATCGATCAGATTGTTTTTAGCTTTGAGATTCTAGATACTATATTTTTTAAAGTAATAATGGAATTTAGGAAGTATGCATCAAAAGTAGCTATAGGTACGAAAAAATATGAAGTGGGATTTTTTTGGACTGAATTATTTAGAGAACTTAAAAGTACCCTAATCGATGTCAATTTTCTGATTTTGATACTGTACTACAGTTATATTATGACATCACCACTGAAAGAAACATTGGTGACGGGGTCACAAGACTCAATGTACTATTTTTGGAAATTCTTGTGAGTCTATAACTACTTTAAAAGTTTTTTAAAAGTACCTTAACCTAATCTAAAGCATATATTGTACTGTTTTGGAGACCAGTCTTCTACGATTCCTCTGATAAAAGAATTAAACCAAACAAACACATTTGAAACGCCAAAGGAACTGCAGACAATAAATACTGTGTTAGGAAGTGAGTACTGACACAGTGGTGCAATCTCTTTGCAGGCTAACAAAAAACATAAAATGTATCCACATTTTGACCCACCAATTCCACTTCTAGAAACATTACTTACAAAAAGAATAAAGAGACTATTTAAAAAGCTACTCAAGGAAACAAGGAAAAAAAAGTAAAAAAAAAAAAAAAGCTTATTTACATGCAACAGAGGGAGAAGGTAAATTTAGCAAAATTCATAGCTTTCACATTCCTGACTTTCCAAAAAGCAAAATCACAAAAATATAAGGACTAATATATGCATAGAAAATTCATGTTTTTAAAAAAATCCACTTCATTTAAATATATAAGATTATTTTGAATGCCCATGTACCATGTATAGAAAAACCTAAGTTTCATGCAAATGAAATACAAACCTGTGCTTTGATGATTTGCTAAATATATTATATTTTCTTTATTTTCTGGCAAATCTCCATATAGCAATATCTAAAAGATAAAACAAAAAGAAACATGACTTTGATATTTTAAAACATGTACTACTGAAATACACAAAATTAAGACAATGTGTAAAAAAATCACATAATGTTGTGAATATTTCCATCCATGATTACCAAAAATTAGACTTCTCTTAGGAGCCTCAGAGACCATAAAGAGTTCCTGTTTATAATGCAGTTAAGCACTGGGCAGGTTAATGATCATAAAGTAAAACAGACTGATCAATATCCCCATGAGAAAAATAAAACAAGCATTTATTGATGGCTAACAATATATAAAAGGCACTGTTCATAAGATAAATCTTCTTTCCAAGAGCCTACAATCTAGTAGAAGAGAGAGAGACACATACAGTAAATGTACGGAGACATAATGCAAATATTATGAAAACACAGTAGATTCTATTCTAAAGAACTATAAACTGCAGAACAGGAAGTATTCATCCGGTGGGATGTCAGCAGATAAGATGAAGAGAAAATGTTCATGAATATAAAGACCATAAGACCAAATGGAAGCGGTGATGCTCGAGGCCTGTTCTGGTACGCTGGCAGTGTACTGGCTGAAGAGTTAGTCCCGGAGCAAGGCGATCAAACGGGTGGCTCTGAACAAGAATGTCTAAAGTCTTTTGAATACCATGGTGAAGATTAAAGCTTTATTCTGTAAGTAGTAGGGAAACATGGTTCGATGATTAGGACTCACTTTATCTCCATAAAGAACAGAGTGCAAGAGTAAGGCGACTTCTAGCACAAGGGCGGAGCTGGCAAGAGGAAGGGCACACAGTGGGGCTTCCAGTCCACCAGTCGCATTTCATTTCTTGAACCAGGTGGTGGGTACACAGGTGTCCATTGAACCCACATTAGTCTTTCTGCTGTTATGTGTTAAATATTTCATAATAAAATTTTTAAAGAAACTGGGTGTACACTTTTAAAGACTCCAAAAGAAATGACTGCTAATGGTGGTATTTTTTTATTTAGGGCATTCGTGTTTCTGTGTCTTATCATCATGGACTATGCCAAATTATTAATTAGCTTAGAGTTTTAAAATCTATCTTGTCCATAGGGATTATCTTCTGGTCATGATGCTACTCATTAATATTTTAAAAACATAAGAAAGAAAAGGACATTAGCTCAACATCTTTGTAGATAAATACAACTAGATGATACAAAGTTCTGGAGGTCAGGGATTGAGACTGAGGTCTCCAATGACTTTCTTAGAAAATCTCACAGTGCTATGTACATAATATGTGTAAATATTTGCTCAATGAGTTGTTATAAGTAAAGTTTATTGATTTCGTAAATAAATAACACCAATAATTTGATTGGCACAGGGTTAAAAAAACGAGGTTCTGGCCATTAGCAACTCCCATTCTCTTCCCAACAAGCCAGAACAGCATCAGGACCACTGGGCACGCACTGGATTTAAAAGTTTTGCAGACAGATAGCAGAATATTTCTGGCTTAACTTTCTTAGATAGGATATCCAAGGTTTAACTGATTCAACTCGAATACCACTCTTTGGAGATGCGCCTGGCCCCCAAGCCAAAGGCAATACTTGAACCATCCAAGAGATGAAACTTTCCCTTTCTTGCCATGCTTGGTTAAGAGACTGCTAGGCTGTAGCCTTTGAAGGTAGATGACAAAAAAGCTATTAAAAGGCTGTTTTCACAGAATTATAGTACCAATGATAGAAAACATAACACTGCAAATTTTGTCTTTTATAAAACTGAACACATCTTATTTTAAAATAAAACAAGCCTGGTGAGAGTAGAAAAGAAAGCACAAAAATAAACACAATCACCTAATGTGATGATACAGTAACTCCCAGTGGTGAATGTACAACATATGTACTGGCACTGGAAGGACCTGTGAAGACCACCTGCCCAGCCCTCTGGTTTTACCCTTACGAAAACCAAGTCCTTGTCCAAAGACCCATGATCAGTTAACAGCACTACAAGCTTAAGAATATGCCACACCTTCACTCTTTATACCACCCTGCTTAAAATGCCACAATTTTCTACCTTTGTTATTAGACGCAAGTATGAATCCAAAAGCTTCAAAGAAAAAGCTATCTCCTCTTAGTCGGTATTACTATTTCCGCCAATGAATTTCTCCAATCTTTAAAAAAACAATTATAAAGTGCACACAATGTTTAACACATACATCAATGTAAGAAATAAAGTATTTACACTATGAAAAAAATAGAAAAAAGAAAAAGCCACTTCTGTAATCCCTGTAAGATTCAATAACCCTCCCCACCTCTAAATGGCTTCCATATAACTCATTATTTTCAATATTTTCCATGATTAATTCAACAACAAAGTTAAACTTGCTCAATATTTAAAAACAGATCTTCAATAGTATCTAGAATGAATTCAACTGGGCAAACAGGGAAAACGCGGTTCAACTACTAGATCACTTAGAGTCCTTATTCATAGTCCTTGAAGATATATATATGTAAATTTATACTTTATAAGATTTTTCTTCAATATCACAATATCTTACTGAAGTAAAAGATATTTCCAACTGGAATGCAAAGGAAGATGGTAAGCCTATGACAAAACATAATTTAGGACCTCAAAGTAGATACCTGGATGATAGCCTCTTTAAGATTTTTCATTTATCACTTACACTACAAATTACTTGAAATTCAACAGAAATAAGTTAAAAAATAGAGCAGTCCTTCATATTTAAAACTTCAAAAGATCTAAAAGCAAAGTGAAATGAACTATAAATTTCAATGGAACAGATACAAATTATTAAGCACTTTGAATAGACATTGATTAACCAAAGAAAGGAATACGTAATTACAATGTTTACACATGAAATACACACATTTTTAAGGTCTTTATTTCCTTCACTTCCAAGGCTCCAAAGGTGAATGAGCGTTTCACTTTAATTTAAAATTTTCAAATTTCTTCCATTCATCAAAGTGAAAGGTTATTTCTTTGCTTTTAAGTTTATTAAAATAATACAGAAGTGAGGAAAACATTTTCATTGACAAATACAGATTTTCAAAACGCCGTCTTTTCAAAATAAGATAGTAATAATTGTCTTATTAGCAAGCATATGACTGATAGGATAGCTGTAGTGTTTTCCAAATCTAAAAAAATTCTTAAGAACTTACAAAATACCCTTATAAATTATGAGATTATATGATTACCTATAATCCTATCTGCACTACCTCACTGTAATCATCTCTATACCAGCTCTTCCTCATTTATTTACCTCCCCATGAAACTACCCTTTATAAAATTAACAGAAGAGGTGGTAACTGTGGTAGGGGCCTGATCAAAAAACAAGTATAACCAGCCATTGTCCCCTAGCTCGCTTTCCTATAACTGCTTACTATTTGGGAGTGACAGAGCTGATGGTCATGGAGATTCTTAACTTTCTTGGTTGCTCCCACAGGCAACATCACTCTTGTGAGACCTAAGGCTGGTCTTTGAGATAAATTCCAGACCCCGCATTCCAGTAGACCGACGGACCCAACCAGACCAGTGGACCATGCCAAGCATCCAACTCAACTGGTCTTGTGACCAGGAAACCGGCTCAACACAAGAAGACAATTTCTGCTTCCTAATCCTATGAGTTCATCCCCAGCCAATCAGCAGATCCAATTCTCTTGCCCTTTGCCCACCAAACCATCTTTAAAAACCCTGGCTCCCAAATTCTCGGTGAAATGGATTTGAGAAATCCCTCCTGTGATATTAAACTCCTTTTCCACTGTAAACTCTGCTGTCACAGTGTATTGGCTTCCTCCTGAGCAGTGGCAATAAGCCTGATTGGCTAGAAACACCCACTGAAGTCTTTGCACCTTTTAACCCAGTCCCCAGGATTAATCATTTTCCCCTTTGCACCATGAGGTACCTTGTTCACACTCCTCTAGGTGCAGCTAGGACACACAGAACCTAACCCTATTCACAAGTCATATCCCCTTAGGTTTATCAGCTCCTCAGTGATAGATCCCTGATCATTTTTCTACCCCCAGAGCCTAGCACCCAGATGGTTTTCAACAGATGTTTATTGAATCACTAAATTTGTGAGTTAAAATAAAATCTTAAGCCTCTCAGCTGACTGAATGGATCCCTTCTTGCCCAAGGAGACCCTAGAAATATCCTAAAGCTGAGTTATTGGTCATGAGAAGGGAGGTCAGACCTGCCTCCTCATGATCCCCTCCCTCCTTGGAGATATCCTGTGTAACTCATTAACAGGCCCAAAGCTATGCAAGACAAAGCTTAATCCATACCTCAGGCCATCAATTTACTTAACAGATTTCTTATTGAGTCTATGTCCAGTGGCTTGTCTCTGACTAACAGACCTCCTTATGGTAAAACATTCCAAGCCTTTACACAAAGCTTCATTTCTTTAACCAATTACGAATCAAAGAATCTTTAAACCCACCTATAATCCTGTAATGCCCCACTTCAGGCCAAATCAATGTGCACCTTCCATGCATTGATTTATGACTTTCTGTGTAATTCCTATCTCCCTGAAATGTATAAAACCAACTGTAACCCGACCATGGGGAGACCACTTCCTCAAGGCTTCTTGGGCATGGCTCTCCAGGCCATGGTAGCACATATTTGGTTCAGAATAAACCCTTTAAATTATTTCACAAAGTTTGGGTCATTTTCCACTGACAAGTTTGCACTTTTATTTGTTACAGTAAGAAAGCCATACCCAAAACAACCCAAAATGAGTGACTGAGGCAAAGATCTCAATCAATGGAGGTTTAATAAGCTGAAGTTGAGGACACACTGGGAAAAAACACAAACCACACACAAATCTGTGGTTGAGATTTGGGAACTCAGGTTTAAAGGAGATAGGGCATTCAGAAAGAAACAGAGGAAGGCGAGTGGGCAGTGAGGCAAAACAGTTACATTATTGTGAGACCCAGGAAATCTGTATTTTATACAAGATAAGGAGAATGTCAGAGAGAAACAAAGGGAGTAAAGGAATCATCAGTTATGCAGATGTCCCTGGGTAGGTGGAAGAATGTTTGATGCTGTCTCTGTTCTGCACCTGGGAAGATAAACCTGTCAGCAAAACCCTTAGGGCGGGGCCAACAGACTTTAGTTTTAGGAGCTAGACTTAGCCTGCAGACCCCAGTTACAATTTGTACATCCTTGTTTGTGGGAGGCCTGCAAGGAATTTCCTCATGCATGATCTGAGGGGACAATTCTTTGCAGTTGCCTGAGGTCTTTTACCTTTTGCAGGGATCTGGCTGAAGCATAACCTTAGTAACAGTTACTCATTTGAAAGGAGGTATTGGAAGACTCAGTCTCTGGGTCTGACCTTGCCTTTTGCATAAGGAGTTGGTAGAAGATCCTGAGATTTTCATACCTCATTTTTACTTTACACCTCACTTTCAATGTAAAAAACTTTAAATGCACCAGCAACTTTTTAAAGGCATCACTCTGTGACTCTTCTAGTTCTCATATTTCAAATCACATTGGTTGCTTCTATTAATGTATGCTGCAGATAATTTGTTCCTTCAAAACAAGGCACATGAAAACATACGGCTTTTGTTTTACATAATTAACTTTATGTTCAAAATTGTTTCTTCATAATTGCTTTAGGTTCATCCATTTTTAAAAAACTCATCTAAAGTCCCTTTACAGAAAAAAAAAAATTTCTCTTTTTATTAAGAGGCAGACAATAAAACTGCTTTTTGAATAATTATCTTCGATGTACCTGACACACTTTAGTCAAACTTGTTTATCCTGCACAAACTGGCTTTCACAAGAGGGCTTGGGTTAGACGTAAACTATTTTCATGTTGATCATATCTATGTTGTTTTCATTTGCTCCCATCATATATAAACTACTTGATGACTATCTCTTCTGTATCCTAAAAGCAGGTAGTTAAATGAAATCTAAAATAATCACATGCTTAACACCTTACCTTCCAACTAACAATGCGTGCACAGAGACCTAAATAAACAATATTCTTTCTGTGTTTAAAAAGATACTTTTTATCTCAATAATATCCATTTGCCTTCAGCATTCAAAACTTGAAGTATGATGATTAAAAAGAACCTTTCATTGTCCTTACATATAAATGGTGCTGTTGAAAGAGATCAGAACGTGCCACCCCGAACACGCCACTTTGGCATAAGGATTATTTTGAATTGAAGGCAATAGAAAAACTGCAGCTACAGGAAAAGCTCTCTGCTCTCCCTTTTTGCCTAAAGGCAGAGCATAAATTTCCCCGTGTAAAGGCAGTAGGCTTCCACTGATAAACGTGTTCCCGTCCCTTACTAGGAAGACCAGAAAGGGCCAATATAAATCTACATAACAAATCTTACTAAATAATCCTTATCTACTATACATTTTCTACTCACCTTCCCACAAGTTACCACCGCTAGGAGCTGAAACCTATTTTTCCTTTGACTAGTCACTTCTTTACAATTTATTGTCCGTTGTTAAAATCACATATAAACTGCTTCTTGGTTCTTCACCTCCTTTCCAAGGACCTTGTGCAAGTAAAAATACTAACATCAATAAAAATCTGTATGCCTTTTCTCCTGTTAATCTGTTTCTTAATTCATAAGCCCCAGTCACCATAAGAGGGCCCGTAGAAGAAAAGGTTTTTCTCCCCTACACTGTAACATAATGGTCACTAAGAACATAGGCTTCAAAGTATTGGATTTGATTAAGACTTGAATTTGAATCCTACTCCATAACTCTATGAGAACTTGAGCAAAAGGACCTAACCTCTTCACACCTATTTTTTTTTCTACCTATAAAATGAGTATAACAGTAACTACTACTCATAGGGCTGTAGTAAAATAAATGAGACAATGTAAACTACTTCATACAATGCCTAAAATATAGTAACCATCAAAAAAAAAAGTTAAACTGTTATTATCCAAATTTTTTAATTCAAAATTGTGTTAAGTGATTATTGGATGAGAGAAACAGCTGTCTCATCTAACCCCTCCTCAGAAAGTCTGATTACACAAAAATGAAGCTGTAAACAATTTCAATCTGAATAAGAAAAAATTAACTTCTAATTCCATTTAAGAATCAACTCTGTTCTGCTCCACATAATTAGACAAATTTAAAAGAGAGGGGAAGTATGTATATGGTCGTTTTTTCCTTTGCTTCCGATCATAATGGCACAGAATTGTCTCTGTAGGTACACAGGTGTATTTACTGCTACTGCATCATAAAACCCATCCAAGAAGATACTTTAGTGGAGGAATCGTCCCACAATTGAAACATTAATTTAAAAGCTCTTGGAAGAGGCCGGGCGCAGTGGCTCACGCCTGTAATCCTAGCACTCTGGGAGGCCAAGGCGGGTGGATAGCTCAAGGTCAGGATTTCAAGACCAGCCTGAGCAAGAGCGAGACCCCCTCTCTACTATAAATAGAAAGAAATTAATTGGACAACTAAAAATATATGTAAAAAATTAGCTAGGCATGGTGGCGCATGCCTGTAGTCCCAGCTACTCGGGAGGCTGAGGCAGAAGGATTGCTTGGGCCCAGGAGTTTGAGGTTGCTGTGAGCTAGGCTGATGCCACGGCACTCTACAGCCCGGGCAACAGAGTGAGACTCTGTCTCAAAAAAAAAAAAAGGCTCTTGGAAGGAATCTAAAGTTATGCACCAAACTGTTACATACCTGGGAAACACGTATGTAGTGTAGGAGTAGGGGAAACTTAACTTTCTCAAAATATTGTGGCTATGTTTGCATGTTTTATTGCATTTGTGATTTAAAATAGAAAAATAATGCATTAAAAACTACACACGAATGCAACCTAAAATAACTGGTTTTTCACAGTTTATATTTAGAAAAAGTGTAAAAATAAAGTCCTAATTACATTTCTCTAGGATTTTCTTATAAGTCTAGTAAGTTAACCAGTTCCCTAGCCAGACCTAGATTGGTTTTGACTAGAATTGTGTTTGACTGGAAAATGTTTAATTTCCTATAGCAAAAGTTTTTATAATTCTGCTTAAATAAGCAAATGGACGGGCACACCCAAACCTGCCCTGTCTGATTACTCTCAGCTAAATGGAAGCACTCTAGGATCTATTTCAGGTCTTCACACGAAGGATAAGCAAGCAGAGAAGAATCAAGGATACAATCTGTAATTCATATTCTCTTTAGGACTACAGATATCAGAGAAAACTAAGCGACATTTTGGCAGAAATGCAGAAAGAATTCAGACGTGATAAAAGGGGCCGAACTAGATGAACGACTTGTAAGGTCCTTGCCCCACTCTAAATAAACATGTTCATGCTTTTACAGCAAGATTCAGAATATAAATTTAACTTGAGTTTAGGACTATTTTGATGAGTCAGCACTACAGAAAGAAAGAACCAGTTATAAACGGTCTCCAGATAAAAAGACTGTTTCTGAGAAACTTGGAACAACATTTCAATTACAAGCATGAATCTTTAGCGAAGTGAAGAGTATTTTAGCGGAGCATATTACAGAAATGTCAAAAATCTTAAACTTATATTATCTTGTTTCCAGTGCTTTTCAAACTATTTTACACTTGAAGGTCAGTTGAAAAGCTAAGTTCATTTTATATATACTAAGAATTTCACATTTTATTGTTATGTTAGCATTTGGGGGAGAGGGGATTAGCAGTCAGAGCCATTAATATAAAATATATTTTAAAGTAAATTCCAAGTGTTACTGATTTAAGAATAAATTGATTAATTTATTAGGCATTGGTAATTTTTCAGCCTGCAAATATCAGTAATCAGTTTTTAGTTTACTACATTGGAATGGAGGAAAAGAAATTTTTTAAAAAAGAAACGAAGAAAAAAGAACTCTGATATTTGAAAAAATTATGTTAACTTTTATCAGCTTCACAAAACATGTTAAAAAGATTTTTCATTGCTCGTCGTAACTGTTAGGGTTATTGTTTATGCAGTTATCTCAACATTTAGGATACACCTAGACTCCCAGGATAGAATTCTCAGATACGAAGCAGGATAAATCCAGTTTCACCTCAACTAAAGATGACAACATTTCAGCCTTTACTGCTTTCTCACAAGTCCTAACCACCTGCTCTGCCAGGACACCTATTTTCTTCTTCGCTACCCACAAGTTTTCCTCAAACTCTACCTCAAGGATATACACATGGTCTCCTATTCTGAGTTTCCAAACATACCGCATTCAAGGTACTTCCTATGCCACACGGATTTTAACTGAAAGCCAAATGCCAAGGTTATACCATATTATATATAATAAAGTCTTAACTTAGAATTTATAATACCTCTAATTTACCAGGTTTTCAGGGTTTTTTTTTTTTTGTATACTATTACAAGTCAGTAACTTCAGAATCAACTAAGAATTAAAAGAACACCAAAATATGACCAAGAAGTTGGTTTTTATACAGAATGCAGATTCGTTTTGAAAATAAGACAACTAATCAAATGCTATATTTAAGGGGTATGAGAAGGTAAGTTTGTAATAACTACAGATTATGGAAAACTATTTTAAAAGTAACCTTAACATAGAAAACCAGGCTCCTTTTATTTTTAGCTTGTTAAAGAATGCAGAGAACAAAATGCTGTAATATTAGGTAATTATGAAATGTCTGATTTCGAATCAAATGTGTGGTTTATTATATCGCAAACAAGCAGCATACAATTAATCAAAGTATGTGCCTAAACTACCTAAACTATCGACACAGGTTTGCCATCTTAACAGTAGCTTGTTTACG
>CAUYRT010086815.1:0-14499 GCA_963574885.1 Lepilemur ruficaudatus | reverse complement strand
TGGTAATATATTTTGGGAAATCAGCTCACTACAAATTGTGACTGTAAACATTGTACTGTAAATGCTTTGTAGTTTTCCCCCAATAAAAAAAAAATTAAAAAAAAATATTTTAATAAACTGTGTGTTGTGCACTTGCATTTTGACTGCAACCCATTACAGGAGGTCAAGTGTAGAATTTTCCACCACGGCATCATGTTGGCCCTCAAAAAGTTTTGGATTTTGGAGGGTTTCAGATTTTGGATTTTCAGATTAGGGATGCTCAGTCTCCATTATTATTATTAGACAGCTGAGGAAATTGTAGCACATAGCGGTGCCAATTGTGTTTCATTATCTATTATACTTAATTGATACATTTGAGTATATCAATTATCTGGATAACCAAGAATAGGATGTTCCCAAGGATGAGCAAGCAACTTGAATTCCAACCTTTAAAGATATCTTAACTACAAAGTATTTACTACCCTCCAGCCCAGCTGACCTTGAGCTCAGATGTAGATAAATTCTGTCTTTGAATTGCCACACCGCTGGTTTCTCCACCCAGGTCCTGGCATTCTCTTGCAATTCTGCAAGTCTATCCTACTTGAATCTATAGCACAGAGCTTGCTGTAGCTCAGACCACTTCTGACATCACTCAGCAATTTTCACCATCTATCAGAGTATCCTAAAATGCTCCCAACTACTGCAAGTTATACCCACCCATCTCATATATTTGCCTGTGGACACCTGCCCAAACTACCCAGGTGGTATCAACTGTCTTTCTGTGGGTCTTCTTCAGGCTGAGCCACACCAGACTCTGACTGTGGGGAGGGGTATAATTTAATATGGACATAATATGTTGTTTTTGAACCAAGTCATGAGTAAGGGGGCTGGCTGTTGAGATGGATTATGAATTTTCTATCCCCAGAGATCTTCCAAACCAGGAAAATCAACAATGGTGTCCACAGGCAAGGATATGAGATGGGTGATGCAGTCTTTGGTGCCCCTTTTTCCTCTTTCAGGGCCTCAACTCCACATCTTTATTAAAACAATTTTCATGTGCTGCAAGGTCTTCGAGGGGCGCCAAGTTTTAGGAGGGGATAAGAGTATGGAGAAGTAAGGAGACTGCAAAACTCATGATAGAGATGACTTGCAGTGTAGTGGGACAACTGATCATAGATCAAATCAAGGCTTGTTGCAAAACTCAAGGTCCTCTTTAACATGTACAGGGGTTTGATTTTTTTTTTTTAATTCAGTGCCTTCATGTGGATCACGTGTTGACCATTTTTCTCCAAGGCCCATTACTCTTACTTTCTAACATCTATCTACTCATTAATTTATGTCTGCCCGATCCCTGAAAGCACTTGAATTCTGAACCAAGGAAGAGATCTTCATGAATGTTGAACTGGACTGATTTGGCACCAATTTCTGAAAGCAAAACAACCCTTCATTGACAGTTCACAATCTCTACTGTCTATTAAAATGTCAACCTTGATGTACATAAGCAATTGTAATATTGTAACCATAAAGTCTGAGAGTATAAGTTGCATGCCTACCTCATACATTATTAACTGTGGGACCTTTGTCAATTCATATCACTTTGTTGAGTTTGCATCTTCTTAAGTAAATCGGGATACCAGTTGAAAATATCCAAGTTGCTGCAACACAGGATTGAAAATGAATATGGGTGAGAAGTTGCACATAGAGCCTTGAGAAGTGCTTTGAGTGGTTAGCCCAATTAATTTATTTGAGTAATTTAGTTAAGAAAGTACAAATGAAGCAGTTGCCCAGTGGCCACCAGCTCACCAGGTTCTGCATGATTTCAGGAGCACATGGATTATGAAGAGTCTGGCTTCCTGAGTAATGCCATCTTCTGGATACCTGTGGCAGCCTGCTTCACTCCTTATATTGCAATGAGCAGCATCAGTGACTATAAAGTAAGAAGCGTTAACAAAGTCCTCCCGTGTTTTTAATGTCCAGGGAACCCTCCCCCACCCTATGACCATAAATTGACATGCAGGTGGTAGGTCTAATTTTTGTGCTTGATGCAATAAGTAATCAAGCATTTTAATATAATAATAAATTGTCAAATATGAAGAAAATGCTATTTTTCCTAAACAAATGTGAGACCTCAGGAAGGACAGCTCAGCAGATCACATCAGCTAACAGAGAGTGGTAACTTTTAACTGTGTATCACTTAGAATTTTATTTACAGACACTTACCCACTGACGTAATCCCATCCCATTCCTCAACGATGGTTTCTGCATTCCAGATGGTGGTAAAGATACTCAGTTTAACAGCCCTGACCAACTTTCCACGGCACTTTGACTTATTGTTGGGAAAAATTTGTCACCTTAAAGCTTCATTTTTGTGACGCTTTTGTATAAAATTCAAGAAGTCTGTAACTGAGTCTTTCTGCCTCTCTTTGGTACTTCTGGTGCCACTTTCCCACATCCCCACGTCCTAGACATCATCTGCTGATGCTCAGGAGATGTTTTTGAAGGGCTTGAATTAATTTTTATTTATTTTGCTCTTTAACTTCCCCCACCTTCAGCAAATTCTTTCATGAGAAACACAAAATACTATTCTTCCTTTACTCTTATGAGACCACATGTTCACCATTTTTTTCCTACCACCCTTGTCACTTTTTCTCACACATCTTTTTTAAGTTAAACCTCCCTGAGTCAAAATCCTGACTCTTTCATTTTCCAGCTGTGTGAACATTGAAAGTTGCTTAATCACTCTGTGCCTCACTTTTATCACCTGTAATGTGGGCATAATAGTTTCATCTATCTGAAATAGGTTTCTGTGAGAATGGGGTGGAATAATACCTACGAATCACTTAGAACCATACGTGGCATATAGTAACTTTCCCACAGATGTTAGTGCTTGATATCCAAATATCCTAGGGGCCTAGGACCAAACCCTGGGTATTTGGACATCAAGCACTAACATCTGTTGGAAAGTTACTGTATTTTCCACACAATTTAACAGAGTGATATCTTAGGAACACAGAGCTGACCCTGTTGACTCCCTCCCTAAATCCCTTCAGTAGTTTCTCATCATATGGAAGAGCAGGAATGAAATCCCAGCTGTAGCCTGAAAACCCTGGTGTGTCTTTCTACCTTGATCTGATACCACTATCACCTTGATAACCATGCTGCAGCCACACTGGCTTGTTCCCAGTTTCTCCAAAACATCAACCTCTCCACACTGGAGGGCCTTCTCCCCCGCTGTTCTCTCTTCCTCAGGTGCTTCCTACCTGTCACCTAGATGATTCTTAGTCACTGTCCAGACCCTACCCCATACATCTCTTCACAAGGGAACCCTCTCTGACCTGACCCCCTAATTACAATCCATTTCCCTTTGAAAGGTTCTCATATGACTCTGAGCTCTTCTTAACACTTACCCAGTTTTAATTATGTAGCTATCACTATATTTATTTGCTTATTGCCTTTATTCCATTCCATAAGTGCCCCATGACCAACACAAAGCTGGCCACATGCATATACTGTGTAAATATATATTAAGTTAATTAATGAGTAAGAAATGTCATGCTCTCTAACAGGTCCTCACTATCATTCTCTTTCCTGCCTCCTTTCAGATGTATTCTCCTTTCCAGAATATTTATGTGCATTCCAACTTTTTTCTTAATATATCTTTTTATATAAATTCAATTTTAGATTTAAAATTTTAATTGCTTTTATGCTTTACTGTTAAAGTAGTCCATGTTATATTTTAAGACAATCACTGTAACAATGTGGCTTATAGTGGGTCACAATATCAAAATCCACACACTAGTTTTCATAACATCATAGTAAAGAATATGATTTCCTTCAAGATAATGAGAGTAGTGCAACAATTTAGAGGACGCCTTGCTTATGCCAACCCAAAGAGTTTTGTCTTTTAAGTAAAATTGTCTAGTTAGATGACCATTTCTTAGACCCTAAATAAAATGCCAATTATAAATGACTGGTTTATATTCAGCATAAATTTTGAAAATCTAACAGAAAATGGTAAGCTCACTTCTGTTGAACCTTTGTGCAGTTTGCAAGTCTTTATGCCAAAGGTAAGTGTAGCCTTGGAAAGAAAAAAGAGGATGTCTTTTTATTGAGACAATGCCCGGTCATTCTATGATGAAACATTAGCTAGTTATGTTGGTTCATTTTCCCTGTGGACAATGAAGTCACATCATGGTTTGTAGTATTATTAATGCCTCTGAACAGGGGTGTGGCAAGTGGCAGTGTCATTCGCTAAATCAGAATAATATAAAAAGGTATATAACAGAAATGAATGCTTTTATGACTATATATTTACAATTTCCCAAACCTCAACTTTTTAGAAACTTTTGGTGATTCTTCTATTTCTTTACCAGAAAAAAGCTCATTCCCAGCTACGAATTTCAGGCCTCTACCCTTCTGCTTACTGGTTTGGACAGGCGCTGGTGGATGTTCCCCTATACTTCTTGATCCTCCTTGTAATGCAAATAATGGATTACGTTTTTAACCCAGAAGAGATTATATTTATAATTCAAAACCTTTTAATTCAAGTAAGTGGCAAAAATTACAAAATGGTTTTATTATTTTTTCATGAACGCAGTAACATTATTAATCTTAAACCTGAGAACTTCAAATTATCCATGCTATAGTATAGTTTTGGAAGGTTAAAGGGTAAGTATGAATACTTTTCTAAATAGTATTAACCTTATCCAACCTTGATATTTCTATTTTCAGACCCTATGTAGTATTGGATATGTCTCATCTCTTGTTTTCTTGACATATGTGATTTCATTCATTTTTCGCAATGGGAGAAAAAATAGTGGCATTTGGTCATTTTTCTTCTTAATTGTAAGTATGCACATAGTACATATTATTTTATTTTTAAATCACTTTTTAATAAATCTAAGAACATATTTTAATATTTGTACTAAGCAGAATGGCAAATTAGTATTGCTCTCCAGAAAATTCTAATTAATCCAAGATAATCACAGATATATCTAAAATCTACTCTATGTGTGAGTATGTGCCATCTATAAACCATGAGCCCCTAAACCCTAGACCTGTCTCCAGGTGTAACCTCTCCCCTGTGCTAGAGATTGATACCTCTAACAATTCACTTACAATTTCACTTAAATATTTAAAAATGGCCTCAATAATCACATATCTGAAATATAATCATCTCCTTAATCCAATTGTTCCTTGTCCCTTAATAGAATACATTATTGCAGAAAAATCCACCCACCTAGTGGCTCATACCAAAAATCCAAAATCATCTTTGATTCCTCTTCATTTGTCTCTTCCCGCATTCAATCCATATGCATGTCAAACATTTCCCAGCCTGTTTGGTATGTCACATCCTTGTCTAAGCGTTCATCATCTTTTACCTGGAGTATTGCAATAGATCTGTAAATGGTCTCTCTTCTTCTACTTTTGCCTCCTGTGAACTATTCTCTATATAATTACCAAAGGTATCTTTTAAAAATAAATTTTAGTTAAAAAATATAGCCTACATATGAAAAAGTACACATCATTGTAAGCACACTAAATTTTTAAAATGAGCACTTTCATAAAATTACCAGACACATCAAGAAATAGAACATTACTAGGACTCTAGAAGCCCTCTTGCCTTTACCTCCTCCTTATAAGAAATCATTATCCTTAATTGTAATACCATGGATTAGTTTAGCCAGTTTCTGAACTTCATAAAAACGGAATCATGTAGAATGCATAATTATGTACCTGCTCATAATCAACGATACATTTTTTAGAGTGATCAATGCTGTTGTAGCTGACAACTACCACGGTAGTTCATTCGTTTTCATTGCCATAGTATTCTATTGATGAAAATGCTATGATTTATTTGTCTGTTATCGATGGACATTCACATGATGTCCTGTTTTAGACTGTTAAATAATGTTGCCATGAACTTTTCTGTATGTCTTTTGGTGCACATATATAAGTATTTTGAGGTATAAACCTCACAGTGGAATGTTTAAGTCTTAAAGTATTCAACGTTATGTTCACCTTTAGTAAATATTTCAAAACAGTTTTTCAAAGTGGTTGTACCACCTGCAGGGTAGAAAAATTCCAGTGGATGATCTGAAAGATGCTTCACATCTTTGCCAAAATTTGGAAGAAACTAAAATAAAATACAATGAGTAAAAACAAAGTATAAAATAAGAAAAGACAATGATTTTCAGATTGACTTAAAAATAAAATTCAACTATATATTATTTACAATAAACACATCTAAGTCATGGGCAATGACTTAATAGGCATTTTTTTTAAATAAGGAAATTATAAATGGCTACACAAATCACAGATAAAGTCAAATTCAAGACCTAAAGTTTCAAATAAGGAAAAATAATATATTGACAAAATGTAAAATCCATGAAGAAGATGGAAGGCTCACATTTGTTTTAATTTCGGAATATTACAGGGAACAAACATTTTAGTTTTGTGAATTACTTTTGTACAGCTTGAGTCAAAGTGCTCACACTTTGTTTAGTAAATAATACACAACAGCAAAATACATAACACAAATTATCTCTAAAAATACAAGTGGAATTTAAATCACCTGTTTCAGAACTGAAAGATCAGGTGGAAAAAAATGAATCAGTGTATAGAGATTTAAATTAAACATTATACAAGTTTGACTTAATTAGATATGTAGACAGAGAACATCTACCTTACTAAGAGCAGGGTAGAACAAAATAAAGAAAACTGAAGTAGAAATGTGGTGGCCAAGGAAGGAAGTCACTGACATAGAGTGACACCTTACTCCACTTCCATCCTCAACAGGCAATTTTGATGAGGAAAAGTTAGTTAATAAAATACTGACAATTAGCTCTAAAAAGAAGTATCTGAGTGACTGAGTTGACATCCTAGGCAAAGGTAAATAAAAACCCTTAGGAGAAGAATGCCTTACCTGGAGGGGAAGGACGCTAAGGCATGCTATTTTATAGGGCTCTGAACTGAATTGGAGTGTGGTCCAAAGTCTAAGAGTGTGCCCACCCCTTGGCAGTGACATGTACTGCCTACTAGACAAAGTGAAAACTGATACAAAACACTGGACATGACTCACAGAATAAAGCGACAAGGCTTCACATGGCCCAAGCTGAGCACACTGCATGCATCCATGCCTCCAGGTTTCAAAGATGTGATAGAAAGCAATACCCTACATCAAAATATCACTCAAAGGAAAAGATAAATAGATGTCAGCTAAGAAAGAAAAGGTGTTCAAAAGAAATCATAAATACTTTATCAGAGCAAATAGATCTCAGTAGAGCTGTATATGTTAGACATGGTCAAGATTAAAGATAAAAAGGTAGTCCATGACAACTCTTCAAACACACAAGGCAATGTAAAATATCCAAAAGTAAGAGAAGCAGCAATAACCAAGAAGTTAATATAGTATTCAAAAAAAGTTGCAGAACAAATAAAACTTCTAGTAGGGCTTTTTCTATAGTTTTGAAAGAGCATGAATTTAATAAGACAAAAGCTCAGTGTCACAATGATAAAACATCTTGAATGAGGAAAAAGAGATTTCAGAGCTGCATAAACACACTAATCATCAGTGTAATTTCAGAACTAATAGTGAATTCTGAAAAAGGCTAAAAATATAATTACAGATATAAAATAAAGAATTAAGATAATCCCCCAAATCAGCAAGACAATGATAAAAATACAAAAATATGCAAAAACAAAGCCATTCCAATAAAATAATAATTAATTTTTTACATAGTAAATCATTAGGTATATCATATATTTTATATATTATAATTATTTTCATATAATATAATTTTGTTATAATTCTATGTATAAAATTATAATAGAAGAAAATATCCTCTAAATTAAAAAAGAACTGCTATGGAATGATCAATACTCATTAACACATGAAACTTCAAAATAAAAGCACCCAATAAGTAAATGGAAATCAACCATAAAAGAGAAAATTTCAAGCTTCCCAGATTTATTTTCTATAATTTTGCATGTCAGTTATCATAAATCTGAGGGAAAGCAAATGAAATCCTCCTCCAAAATTCTATGTACCCAAGTGGTAGTTCTAGGAAATATTAGATATACTCAAATATGAACTCGGGAAATGAAGCTTTTCAAAGCCCCCTTTTTAAAAAAGATAATCATTTAGTCCACACAAAAACCTACACATGGATGTTTATAGCAGCTTTATTCATAATCAGCAAACCTTGGAAGCAACCAAGATGTCCAAGATAATGAATGGATGTAGTACATCCAGACAATGGAATATTATTTAGTGTTTAAAAGAAATGTGCTATTAAGCCATGAAAGGACATGGGGAAAACTTAAGTGCATATTACTAAGTGAAAGAAGCCAATCTGAAAAGTCTACTACACACTGCATTATTCCAACTACATGACATTCTGGAAAAGGCAAAACTATGAAGACAGTAAAAATATTAGTGGCTTCCAGAGGTTGAGGGAGGGGAGGGATGAAAAGGTGGAGCACAGAGGATTTTCAGGGTAGTAAAACTACTCTGTATAACACTATCATGGTGGACACATGTCATTATACATTTGTCCAAACCCATAGAATGCACAACAACAAGAGTAAGCTCTAATGTAAACTATGGACACTGGGTGACACAGATATGTCAATGAGGTTCATTAATTGTAACAAATGCACCACTCTGGCATAAGATGTTGATAATTGAGAGCCTGTGCATGTGTAGGGGTAGGGGGCACATACGGGAAAGCTCTGTGCTTTGCACTCAATTTTGCTATGAAGCCAAAACTGCTCCAAAAATAAATCTAATTAAGAAAAAAAATCACTCAGGAACAAATTACAACTATTCAAAAGATGAACCTCTTAAGGTGAAAATATAATCCATCTAAGAAAAATATTAAAATAAAGAATTCAAGAAAAGTAAACTTGTTGTAAAAGCACTGGTAGGAACCACAGAATTCAGTTAAATACTTAAGAAGATTAAGTAACCTTGGAAATCATGGTTATAGCATACATAAATATTTAAATAGAAAAAATGCATAAAATTGAATAGTTATTTTTATAAAGCATGCATAACTTTAATAATGAAATCTAAGAGACCTTTAAAAAAGAAAACCATTGATAAACTCACTTGGAAAAATTAAAGATAACTCTCTAAATAAAAAAAAAACTGAGAAAACATGGAAGTAAATTAAAAGAACAATAATAAAAAGTAGGTATGATTTATTTCAGAATGCAGTGATGAGTCACTATTAGCAGCTATCAAACCCAAAGTGGAAACCTTGAATGAATCAAGAAAACACCACACAGTTCCTTAAAAATGCCTAGTAAAAAGAAAATGTAAACATAGAAAGGACAAATGACCAAAAACCAATGATAAACACCATATTACATGGTAAAATTATAAGGTTATTTACCTACTATCAGCAATAAAACAAGGATACCTACAATAATTAATTATGACATCCTGTGTCAGTGAGATCTAACAGAATGTGCACTCTAATTCCCGGTTTGAAGGAGAATAGATGTCACCGTCTTTTAACAAAACAATCTGTTAGTAACTTAAAATTTTAAATACACATAAATTTCAACCTGCAATTACACCTTTTAGACTGTCTCCTTTAAGATTAAAAGTGCTAGTATAAAAAGAGTTATGTAGACTTTAATTTATAGGAGTAGAAAAATTGAAAACACATCTTCTGAAGGCAAACTTCTTGAATTCCTACACATCCATTTAAATGAATAGCTGCCGTGAAAACAAATAGCTGGTGTGCCTAAACCTAAAAGGATGTCTATGATCTGTTGTGAAACGAAAAAAAGAAAAATGCAGAAAAATGTATAATAAATAATCTCTTTGACTCTGAATTTTAGCAGGAACCTCACCTGATTTGTAAGCTCATTGAGTTTGAGAAGCTCTGTTGTGTCTTTTAAAAAATTAATAATCGGCCCAATATATAATGCTGGCAAAATCCCATGTTGCAAAGAAAAAGAAATGATGGCAATACTAGCTTGGGGAGTGAAACTGAAGATAAGCAAATTTTCAAGATGAATTGCTACCCTCTTGAAAAACATCCTAAAATTCGGATACTTACACTTTAGTGACACTATGTTGTGCTTTTATCTTAGGCCACCATCTTCACAATAGTTGCTGTTGATATAAATGAATATGGATTTCTAGGGTTATTATTCAGTGCCCTATTAATACCACCCTACACATTGATTGGCTCTCTATTCATTTTTTCTCAGGTACGTAGTTCTCCTCCTGTCCTAGGGTCATGAAATGTGTGGCCATTAGAGAAAGCCTTGAATATTGCAAAAATGTTGGTAGAGTCCTCAGCTGTAAAAAGTTTAAAAGTTTCTGGTGTTGGAAAGCCAATTCTCTTGCCACAGGCAAGGGGCGTGTTCTCATTCAGTAAGAAGCCCTGCTTTGGTTTATGGAGGTCAAAGACTACTCCAAGGTAGTAGAATTTTATAGTTCTCATGGCAACCCTCACTCCTGGGAACTCTAACCAAGAGGCTGAAGAGATGTCCCTTTTTTGTTAAGTTTTGGACGTGTTAGATTTAAGACTCCTAATAGATGGGCATAGAGAAATGTCAACTAGTCAGATGTATAATGCAATATGTCGGGGTGTGTGGGCATTGCGATAAAAGCTAAATACTTGAGATTCATCAGTTTATAGATGGTATTAAAGGCCATGGGACTGGATAATACGACCTACATGGTGAATATAGATAGAAAGGAAAAGAGGGCCAAGGACTTGACCTTGAACTCCAAAACTTAGAGGTTAGGAAGAAGAAGAGCCAATAAATCAGTCTGAGATGGAGCCAGGGGAACAAGCACACAACAGTGGCAGACTTCTGTGTGCCTGAATCTCCGCTCAGAATCTCACCCTCCTATAAGGGTGTGTGCCAGATGGCAGTGAAGATTGTTTCGGGAAGGAGGGTGTGATAAAACCATCAAATGCTACTGAGAGGTCTAGAAAGATGACAGCTGACTACATGAAGGTCAATGGTGATCTTAACAAGGTTTATTTTAATGGAAGTGCCAATACAAAAGCCTAGCAAGAGTGAATTTAGTAGAGAATTTGAGGTGAGGAAGTGGTGACAGTGGGTATAGGCAAGTATTTCTAGGAGTTTTACCAAAAAGGGTAGTAGAAAAATGTAAGAGCAGATGAATCGGGAGGATGGATTTTTGTTTGTTTGTTTGTGCTAAGAAAGGAGATACTATGCTAATGTGCGAAAAATTTATGATGCTAAGGAGAGATCCGGGCTACATAAGGAGTTGAGTCTTTGAATAACTGGGAAAAAATTGTGCATGCATGTGGTGCACAAACAGAGGGGTTCCTGTCCACGAAAATAGGAACACTCAACGTGCTTAACAAGAAATCATAATCAGAGTAAATGAATATAGAGGCAGATAGTTTAGTGGCTTTGCTGGTAAAGATGAGATGATTCTCCTCTAACTGATTCTACCTTCTTAGGGAAATAAGAGGTGAAGTCATCAACTGATCATGGTCGAGGAGTCTTGGGGTTTTGAGAATAAAAGATGTGAAAACTATTTCAGAGTGTGCCAGGAGGATCAACAGGCAGTGCTAAATTCCCTCTGCCCTACTTTTCAAGTGAAGTCAACAAAGTTGAGAAGTTTTCTTATTGTAGTCTGCTTCTCAGATGCAGTTTAGGAAAGGCAGAGAGCTTAATTCAATCAGGCTTAGAAATTTGGCAGTTGAATCTGACAAAGAAAAGGGTAAGTGAGCAGTAGCCTACATAGGAAGGAAGTACTGTGGATTCTAAGCTAGAGAATGAAGACGTTAGGGACGTGAGGGGGATTGTGGACAGTGGGAAAAAAGGTTGGTGTGTTGGAGGTTCACCAACTCCAAATAATGTAGTAAGGACACTAACATAAGGAAACTGGAAAAATAAAATATGGTGGCAGAGATGGGGCAGAGATCAGGGAGCCCAGAGTTCATTTCGGATATGGCACAATTACTGGAAGTGGGCAACTGAGGCACTTAGAACAAAATCATTTGAAATGATGTTAAGGTTGTGCAAAAAATATTAAATTAAATCATTAAATAATTAAATATTTAAAAAATCATCTGGTGGATAGCTGTGATGGTTAAAAATTTACTGCAAAGGACTTAAAATTGCTCAGGAAAAAGTCTTGGTAAATGTAGCTCTAGGAACAAAATTAGCCCTTCGGCCTTTATTGACTAAAGATGGGGGGATGCTGGAAAAATGCACTTATATGTATACATGTGAAACTCAAGGGGGGAACTTTGCCTTCAATTTGAAAGGATGTTATTATTATTCTCAAAAGTGAATGATGGAGGGTAAGAGTGATATAACAATTCCAGGGCCTTTGGGGGAAGAATAGAGGGAAGGAGCACAGGTGAGGAGAGAAAGACAGGTACAGTTGGAGGAGAGGGTTTGTCTTAAGACAAACTCACTGACTGCTTCAATGGGTCTTGCCAACACCAGCCCAGGACTCTCCTAGTGGGGCAACTCATGGTGTTACATACAAACCTATCTCAGCCTATAGATGAGCACCGGTTGACAGTTCACTGAGATACATTGGAAGCAAAGAAGACATACTACACAGTGAGAAATTAGCATTAACCTGGTACCTGAGGGAGAATCAGGGAGAATAGTGCTAAGTCCACTTAATGAACATTAATTTTTCTTACGCTGGGTGAATTTCATGAACAGATGAATGTCCATCTAAACACACTTTCTCCTCATTTTACAGATTTCTCCTAACTCCATGGATTATTTAGGAGAGTCAGAATCTCAAATTGTATATCTGGCACTGCTAATAGTAAGAAGATATTTCCTTTTAAATGTTCTTGCAATGTTCTAACAGCCTTATATGGTTTAAGGTTCTTTGAATTGCATCAGGTAAAAAAGGTTTGGACATTTTGGGCATCTGAAGTAACACACACACACACACAAATGTACGTGTGTGCACACTGACAATGGCTTTTAAATCTGGGCCACTGTCTTTACAATCACCATCTGTTGCCAGGTGTGAAGTCTAAACTCTAAATGGTTTGTGTCCTACCGGTTTCAGCCTACTACTACTATAATTCTGTCATGCTTTATCTGAAAGCAGTGAAGCTAACTTTTGAGAGTTTCATAGAATATACATAGATTATCTTTAAGTCTTGCAAAAATGTTATCAAATCTAGTTGCATGTGTAATCAATCTCCTTAAATCAATTCCAATATTGAAACCATTGCTTATATGGTGATGTTAATTTTGATTATCTTTCTTTTTCCCTAGCCTTACCTTCATTTTTTCATTTTCCTCTTCATTCTGCGATATCTAGAAATGAACTTCAGGAAGCAATCAATGAGAAAGGATCCCATGTTCAGGTTGAGAAAATTCAATTAGAACTTCTTGTTTTATTTTAAAATTCATTGTTTAAAGACATTTTAACTTGCCTAAATTAATTAAGTAAAAAGTACTGCAGAGGATTGGTTTTAAAGGTATTTTGTGGTATATAAAATTACCATAATTCATGGTACTCTACTGAGACTACAATCCAGTGAGAGAATCCACATTAGCACACATGAAACACTGAGAAATTAAGGCAGATCATAATTACACTGTTGAGGAAACTTATATGCAAGAAGTAGAATCTTTAAAATAATGAGTAAGGCTAGATAAGCAATTGGGTAAGTGTGGCCAAGCCAGGAAGGGGGAGACTTCTGAGCATTTGGACAAAGGCTGAGATGAACACCCTCTCCTTGCAGATTTGAGAAGGCAGCTGGAACACAGTTGAAGTCTTGTGTTGGGGGATGATGGAAAATGAAATTGAAGCTAGATATTAGAGGGTCTTAAAATGGGAAAGCATTGGGAAGTCTTTGCAAATTACATAATGAGAAGCAGGTGTGTCTTGAACACCTGGGCCTACCATACAAAATAGAAATCAAACTCATGTCTAATGTTGGTAATAGCACAGGATAGTGACAAGGTGACAGCCATCCTTTAGGAAACCCACTGACAGCAGTGATTTGGGGTGGCATGAGAGAGAGATGCCGGAATCAGCTGGAATCAGTGGTGGGGTGATGAAGGAAAGAACTAGATCAGTAGCATTGAGGAAAGAGTGATTCTGACACATATTCCCAAGAAGTGACTGTGCTGAGTAACTGATTAGACATTGATATGGTGATTAGATGTCCCGGATTTTCTGGAACACATCCCTGATTCCAAATCTTTGGACACATTGTTCTTACAAAGCCTTCAAAATTCCAAAATATTTGTGTCAAAGTTACAATTCCTGGAACTTCTCTCATGCAACCCTGCTTCAAAATCCTTTGCCAGAGGGTGTACACCATTTTATCCTTTGGCAAAAAAAAAAAAAAAAAAATCACCATCCACAAGGAGAATTAAACTTGATACAGTTGGAGCACTATGTATGTACTCTATGGACTACTTTGACAGAGTAGGTTTTTGAATGTAACAAGATAAGTCAACTTGAGTGGTAATATATTTTGGGAAATCAGCTCACTACAAATTGTGACTGTAAACATTGTACCG